>UZAN01049748.1:0-21547 GCA_900618425.1 Echinostoma caproni
GTTAAAAATGGGAGTCAGTGGAATATTGAAGGTCATAGATGATGGTCGGGATATTTAATCGTTACTCAGAACACATGTGTGCTGTGCTCTGTCCCGCTTATATCCATCTGATTATTATCATTATTTTATATGTTCTTTTTCGCAATTTCCCCTTCCGTTATTGTTATCGGTGTTACTTTTTTGGCGTTGGCACCGTACTCATCCGCAAGCCGGTGGTAAATAAATTGTATATACATACTTGACGTGTTTTCGAACCCAATAGTCACTATTTCACCTTTCACATTGTGTATTGTATGAGAGCCTTTTGATTGACCGCTTCCCCTCCCGAAGCTCTTGTCATTATTTATTCCATAAAAGGAGGTAAAAATGGAAAATAAAAAGGACCTACGCTGTGGGTTACAATACGAAAGGTTTTTCCGCATTTATCGTGATGGAATTGAACTTTTGTATGGAAATTTTACGCAGTGATATCAATAAATTCTTATATTTCTTTGCCGATATTTAAAGATTTCCGTTTTTGTGAATTTGGCTGTTCAATATTTCATACAAACTTGGTTGGCGGTAAACGAGACACAGTGTGTGCACGAGTTGTATCCAGAATTTTACCCACAGCCTCATCTGAACCCGTAGCTCAACGACGGGTAAAATGATTCACGTATTTGATTTGTGCATTTCGTAAGACGGATTTTTTCGTTATTTTTGTGCTCATAACCGCTGTAAATGCTACAAAAGTTGCAACGGTGTGATATCACTCAGTTGATTGTAGCTGAACAGGTTGTCTATTCAATTTTCCGCAGTATGCCAACCCTGCCAATAAGAGACTACTTTTTCACGTTTTACAGATGACATACAGGGATCTACCACGCCTGTCAAACATCCAATATTGGCAGCAGTTCAAATCACAAGAAGAATTTATGCGATGTTTTATGATCGGAATTTAAAAGGATTGTATTTGCACAACTCTCTAAATTCAAAGTCACTGGCTTATCTGTTTTCAAGGTTTTTAAGGGAAGTTAAATGAAAATATATCAGAAACGACTAATACAAATAGATAATAAGATTCCCATGACTTCAGATAAATACTGCGAAAGATGCCAACCATACACGTCAAATTCATAAGTTTTATCGAAGTGAACAGATATAGAGTTTATGACTTGTACTGATGAAGCACTTTAGCATTAAGTCGCTAAGGAATAAGTGAAATGATCGTCGTAGGGAAATGGTGGATGCGTTGCGAGAAAATAATCGATCATGGCTATTGGTAGACAATACTATAGGATTCCTTGTAATCTATTATTATTTCAATGGAAACTTAATTAACATATTTCTTTGAGTTGTCTTATATATACTATATATATTTTCACATACGCTTGAATCCAGACTGTGCCAAACAAATCACGGTGCAATAATCTTTATGAAAAACGAAAAGCCTTCCATGGTTTGCATGTGGGCGGAATACTGATAGGTTGCCCAAGTCAAGGCACGTTAATTTGCTTGAGAAATCTACAACCGAAGCCTTAGGCTAGCCAAAGCCTGACACGCAAGGCAGCAGGGCGATGCGCGAAAACCGCCATCCATTAGGAGCCGGTGTCCAGTACATCGAATCATACGCATTTAGGACGAGGTCAAACGTCAACGGTGCACAATGCACCTCAATGCCCAATCAAGCCAGTGACCACTGCCACAACCAAAAGCTGTGTGTGGTTTGTACGCATCCTCATGATTGATTTGGAATCAGGGTTTTCGGCCAACTCCCTTAGGTGAACTGCCAATGGTTCATCAACCCGGTTAGAGCCCTGGATGTCGGCTTTCGTCCTCTCACTTTGGTGGAAAACACCTCCGCCACGAAAAGGCGATGAGTAGGGCTTTTTCAGCAGAGACTATTCGAGACGCTTGGTCGTATGGGAGAATTTCGCGCAGTACAAGGAAGGGGTGATGAGCCGCAACCCTAGACACCCTCCCCGACCATGTTTTTGGAGTCATCTCAAGTTTTATGTCGTAGGTTAGTTACGAATAAGTTAACAATCTACCAGAGGGCATCATGTATTGTCTCGCTTGATTGACGAAAAATGGAAAGAGTGTTTTACATATCCAATGTCGTTATACGTTATTGTGGGGAAATGCAACTCATCAATCCGACAATGGTTCGAAATTACTGTTGGGCGGTTTCAGGGGATATGAGCATTGCAGTTGGTCTAGTGTTACTTTAAAATAGTTCGCTACAAACAACTGAGGGATCAAGTAGATGTGGATAGGTCCTCATGTGGTTTTGTTTGAATCAAATTTTCTTAACATCATACAGGTGAGAAATGTGAATACAATTGACATGCGTATAGCTTACATGTGCATGCGAACGATTAACTCCAACACATCTGACTACTCGCAAGTAGTCAGTTAACAGATATAGTTATTCAAAGTTGGACTAAGCTACACGACATATTTTGGCTGAATATTCTTTTTCACAAACCCACTATAATTTATAATAGGTCACCTTTAGAGAAATTGATGACGTATGCAAATAACTAACATTTCAATAAAAACCTTTGCGCAGTAAGATTGCTTTGTCTTTATCACGGAAAAGCATTGCGGAAGTAAATTGTATTTTAATTCTGTACGCGTCGATAAAGGTTCAGCTGTACAAAGTCTCACGATTAAGTTATTGAACCAGTGTGGCAGCTCGGTGGCAATTTTACTTTCCCGCTAGAGTAACTATAGAGAAGCTAATGAGAACGATCAAATTTCAGTGTTTTGCCCCACTAATGCCAAAATGCTTTTGTAAAATTACCAAATTTCAATTAAGCTGAACGTTAAGGTGATATCCATATCTATATATCTATATCTATCTATATCTGTCGATCCGTAAGTAATTCTGAATAGTATGCAAAACTGTTGCTGAACGTCCAATAACTAGAAGCAAGCTTGTACTATTATCAAGCAGTGCAGAAGTTCAATAAAATGAAGGAATAAACAACCATTTAAATCTGGGAAGAAACTGCCGCGTAGTGCGTTCAAGGTCTCTCAGGGGCATATGTAACCCATAGACACTGCACGAAGAATAGATCGTCACAGACGCGCGAATAGAGTTCACGGTTCGATTTCATTATAGAGCAAGCTTCATTGTATGGATAACAGATTATTCGTGAGCTAAAATGCTAGGAAGCACTGGACAGCTATTTCGACCTAAATGGGTTTTAGAAGCGATGAGAATCCATCGACCAAACTGAGGATCTAACTCAGGAACTCATAAGTATAACAAAAGCACATTTCTTAATTGAACACTGGGCGGCTGATAAGGTAGTTTTTTTCATTTTGCCGATGCAGGATACAGCACAACCCATAATTGTCAGTTTAATAAAGACGTCACACATATATCATCTCATCACTAGCCCCAGTTTGCTATGTACGAAATGAAATCCCATAAACAATCGAAAGAAATCTTCCACAGTGGTTTAATCGCTGTAGCCAGCGTACTTTGTTTGGACCCTGCGGTCTGAGGTTTGAGCTCCACTACCACCACCCAACTTTGGTTATACGCAGCTTTGCTGTCATTACCATTGTATTATTGTATAATTGTACTATAGATGAATGGCACATCCAACTGTGTCTACATTTCAGTCAAAACTGTTCACAGTTAAACAGGGGTAGAAAATGAAATGCAAATTCATATAAATAACGATAAAACGTAAATAGGTGTTTTTCTTTGTAGGTTTAAAATTAGTTCGTTACGGATCGTCACCGTGTCCCTGAGAATACGATCCGGATAGAGAACCGTTGAGTTGCGATAAATGTTTATGCGGGAGGGTAAGCAGCGAAAATTGGATCGGGTTGTAGCGTGGGAACGACAAGCAAATAAGTCGGGATTGAGCGGATGACTGGGATCTTTGAGTATCTTATGAGCGAAATTCTCATATGAATTACCATGGAACTTACACATTTTCTGATCATAGTGTTTAAAGGAATAAAGAAACACGACGGATAACTACTAAACCGCGACGAAGAATGATTAAGTCCCTTTTCGGTAGTGTAGGGAAAATAACGGGCAAACAATAAATGATTTTATGTCAGATTGGTTTGAAATGGCTTGACATAAGACTACATCATCAGCATACTTAAAGGTCTTAGCTGGTTGGATTGAGGGTAAGTCATTGATGAAAGTTGAAAATACGTGGAGAGAGAGCACAGCACCCTGAAGGACTCCAGAATTATTCACCGGCGGTTTTGAAATAGTGCCGTTTGCTTTCGTTCGTTGAATCCTTCCTGTGAAATAATCTTCCACCCATGACAATAAGTTGAGGTCGCGGAGCGGAATCCAAAGCGGAAGAATAGATAAGGGAACACAACGAACGGAATTTTGAGAATCATCTAATGATTTGCCAATTAGGTGCATCATTGAAGAGACTGTATATAGGGTGCGTCTATTTGGCTTGTAAGCAAACTGGAGGAGGTCACTGGGAACAATAATACCAGACTGCAAGCGGATGAGAATAGTGCAAGTTTAAATCCAGAGGAGGTAATGACGATCGGAGAAAGCATTTAGATAAAATGCTAGATGAAGAGAATTTAGGAATAGGGAAAATGTTGAACGGTCTCCAGGAATTCGGAATTGAATATGTGTAAGTGGATTGGTTAATAAGGGATGCAAACATATCTGTGACTGAGAGCCCCATATTTGAGCATAGACGAAAATAGATCATCGGGGCCAAATGCGTTCGTGATTTTCTAAGCTTTAGGAAGATGATAGACTTCGCTATAAGTGACTGGGTCTAGGGTTGATAGGTGATCTGTGGGGTTCGGAGTGAGGTGATCATTCGAAGGATAAATGAATGCAGCATTAAGGCTATCCACGTCACTAATTTTGTATGTCGCCCGTTTCTTCTGTCCACAAAGCAATCTGATCCATTGGCATAACCTTATTCCATCTCCAGCTTCCAGAACTTGCTTTGCGAATGAAGCATTCAGTCTTTTGATCCCTGCTGTGATTTGCAGCGTAAGCTGTTTGACAATGGCTGTTTGATGCATCTTCAACGCTAGTTCCTTTTGTCTTGTAAGAGTATTTAGCCGCGGACAGCATACTCTGCCAGTGTGTATATACATTATAATTAACACAGGCTTGCGGATAAGCATGGTGCCAACGCCAAAACAATAACACAGATAACAATAACGGGAGGGGAGGTTGCGATGCAGAACATAGGAAAAAGACAAATAAATGGGATGACAAATGTTTTGTTTCACCGTACACTTTTTTGAAATTATTTTGTGTTTCCATAAAACAGCATAACTCGAAAATCACATTAGCTGTTGCTGTAAACTGTTCAACAGAACAGGGAGATTATTGAACGGAAAACCAAGAGGAGATCATAGCAATAGACTTTCTCAGGAGAAGGAGTCTGTTGGCTGAAGGTTTCCGAATTTTTATGTTCATTTGTTTTCAGTGATTCCTAGTCATGCCAAATACATCACAATAAATATTACGCTGTTCATATATAAACAGCGTAATATTTATTTGTTTTGTTTGAATAAAAGCGGGATATGCCAACCGAGACTTGCCGCGCCAACTGGAGTTAATGTAGGTTATTACCCCGCCTCCGGAAATTTTTTGCTTCTTTCTCTATCTTGTCGAAAAGTTTCAAAACCAGATGTGGTAGTTGAGTCCCGACTCCTGTATGCATATCACATAGGTGTTTGTGTGCACGCGATAAATTAGTGGATCCATGAGGTTAGTCAATTTGCTAAACAGTGAGTGAATGTTGGAGCTGATTAATGACGAAACTGTCTTCTTCACAGGAGGAATGTGTGCAAGCGCAGTCTGCCACCCGGCACGTNCGGCACGTTTTCTTTTCTTGCTCTGAGCAGAGAATCTAGTTCCAGTAGAACCATGGCATAGAAGAATAATAAATATCCTTTAGGCGTAATATTATTTCCATCGGTTGAAAATATTTCCAGCAAAGCCAAAAGCTTCGGGACTAATGCTGAGATAAACAAGATTTGATGCCCGCAACAAACGGTTTGAGCAGCTACCTGGTGTTGATAGCAATGTTCCTATTAGTAATAGCAGAGTAAATTTGTTATCTATTATTGTGAGGGCAGTTTTATCTCCTCTTTTATACACCTTCTACTAGAATATTTCACGATGTTCAGCAAACATTCTGAAAATATTTTCTCTGTATTCTCATTTCTGGATGAGCACTGTTACCTTTTTCAGCAAAACTTGTTTGCCCGTGTTTTATGAGTAATGATTAAATATCCCGACCATCATCTATGACCTTCAATATTCCACTGACTCCCATTTTTAACGTGCACAATGATATCTGCCAAATAACTCTTTGGCCTGCTAATCACAAACTTTGTGCGAATCCTCTTAAATAAGCAGGTAAAGTAGTTTTCTCTCAGACTAGAACCCGATGAAATAACATTCTTAATATTAACTCTTCTGTATTTGTGTATGATGAACAGTACAATTCTTAGTGGAATAAAGAAAACGTTTGACTTGTCTTAAACAGATGATTGTAACGTGTTCAATTCAGGTAGGTCAATTGGGGTTAGTTATAATCAAAGACCGTCTATCCAACGTTAAACATGTTATTCAGAAATCATAGCGTAGTTAAAGTTGGACCAGAATTGTTAGATTTTCTAACGCGGATATAGAAAATACCAAATGTGTCGAGATTTAATGAGTTGTGGCGTCGATGTCACTTTCACAGCTCTCCAAGTGGGCAATCTAGCATATTCCATTGAAAAATTATCTTAGACTTTGATAAAATCACTTTCACATGCTTTACTGTGACAAAGAGAGAGATGTTCGTTATTGATGTTTCTTCATCACCATCGTTTATTTAACAACTGGAAACAATTGATAAGGAGATTCATTTTATTCCCCTTTACTATTATTGGTTTTCGTGCAATTTAGCGAGTACGTACACATCTATTTTCAGTAGGCTATCCAAACCATAAGAAAGTTTTAAAATATGAATTTTACCTGGTTTTGGTCAACACACTGAAGATAAGATGAAATATTTTGTTTCCTGGTTCTTACGTTACCAAAGCATAATTACGCGTTTACACGTGATGGAAAGATTTGTGATAACTGACAGAGAGTCATGGACAGCTGTTTCGTCCTGTTTGGGACTCGTTAGCAATGCCATCAACAGTGCCAGGTGCCTATGTACAGTCGAATGGAATATTCCAAATTTGATACTCATAATTTCCTATTGAAGCAAAGCATTGGTTGTATTAAACTGCCAGCAACTTGGTCCTTGCTGTTAGTCGGACTCCTGCATCCTAGCTGTTCCGGCAATGCAATAGGTTTTATACTGATTTCGTCCACGAAAATGCGTTCGTCCTCTGCTTTGACTTCTGGAATAGCCGACGGAAATCGCAGAACTACTAGGTGGTTTCATTAAATGAGACTGATTTATTGAAGTCCCAGATTTAATCAAACTTTTTGATGAAGAGTGACCTTTTTATATCATGATAATGATGGTATTACATGACAGTTTTTAGCATTTTCTGACTGTAAGTATATATAATGTATACTTAAAGTTTTCCAAAGAAAATCTCCATCACGGTCTGTTGCCAAACTAAGTGTGTAGCAGTCTGATATGTCCATGGATAATGAATGAACCGTGCTTCCGGGATTCAAATGGCAATTACCTAACTTGTCGACAGATCCTCAAACATCCATGGGGACACCCAATCACACAGAACCACACAGTTGTTAATGGGTGGTACATACACTTTGTTTTGGGGGATGGTTTGTAAGCTATATTGGCTAATTCCGTGGTCACAGATTCCACTTTTGAAATACAAGTGCATGTAGACCGCATATCACTCCTCCGAGTATCAAACCAACAGTTGTGGCCGATATTATGCCGTGTACATAAACGGAGATCCCCGATTTTCATTGTGGGGCTATTCTGTAGGATGTTCGCATCACAATATGCTGAAAGTTGCTTATCAGAGGTACTAACGGAACCGGAAACAATATCTTCAAATGGTTTCAATGGTCGACATAAAAGTAAAGTGTGCCGCGTGATCCCTAGAAACCTCTTTTCTGATGCTCCTGTGACGGTATTATTAAAAAAAGATGAAGCATCACTTGGGCTATGCTTTCTGTCCCAGATGCATGTAACAGGGAATTATCAATAATCGGTGGTTAGTTTTTGGCAGATGTAGACAATAATCTGAGAAACGACTACCTGTTTTGAACCCAAAACAAAGAAGAGAATCATATCTGCGCCGCGCCGCTTGAGAATTTGAATATCTGTACGACATATGTATTCCCGATGAATTTTATGCAAACAGTTTGCCTGGTAACAAATAAGAAACTTCTTACATGATAGCGCACAATAATTCCATGCAGGAATGTTTTATTAGGTGCGCGAAACCTGACTTCGGTAGGGATGGAAATGCACAGGATGCGTGGACGTTTCCCTTGTGACTTTCCACCTGTTTATTGAACACCGGAAGATGTGCAGCAATAAAAGTTATTAAATATAGGCAATTTCTCATCTACATTACTCCATTGGTGTTAAAGGGACATTCTGCAGCCGGAAAACCACGATAACTTTATGCAGTTCTCTGTAACCGCTGACACATTGTGCAGACCAGTATAGTCCAGACTGTCCCTTTAGCATACACAAAATAATAAACGAAAAACGACCTTACAGTTTATACGATCGCATTTGTGTATAATAAATTTGTGTATAATGTGCATAATTGATTACACTTTTGTGAAGAAGTTAAAATACGTGGCCCACTGGATTCCTTATCAGCTTTCCCATTTGAATCTTTCATGCAGTCGATAAGACGATGCATTACTATCGGAACTCTGGGTGCGAAACAATTGTTCCAAATAATTCGTGAGTGTACTGCGGAGGAACATCTGTTTGCCCATGTTCCGTTCTGAAACGACACCTAGCCACTTTGTGTCTCAAAACGTGAAGTCTAAAGTGAACATTCAATAAGGGCTATGCAGTAATCTCTACAAGTCATTCAAATTGTTAGACCTTGATTGACAACGAACCCATCGGTTATCATGCATATGATCAGGAATGTAGTTGTGTACCGTACGTTCTCAAACCTGGAAAACTTTTTCACGTCTTCCACTGTTACATCACAATTACGGATATTCTTGTGCAGTGATCTGTTCTATTGTAAAAATCAAGTGGCTCTAACAAACATCCAGGTTAATGATATTCTGATGATTTTATCCGGTGATACACACGTTGCATTTATCATAGTAAATCGTTGTAATTCATTTTTGCTTTACAGATATTTGCGGTCAGCAATTTCGTTGAAGACAATTGAATACCCGTGGTTCCAAAGTAATGGCTAGTTGGGGACGACCACACTTTTTGGTCGAAAGCAAATTCGACCAAAACTATGAAATTTGTGGAGATGTCGAAACGGCCGCCAATAGATTGTTGTTGTTGTCGTTCATCGAGTAGTAGGTGAGTTTTTCCTTAAATTGGTTTCCGCAGACGCCTATTCGGAAGCGCTTAGGTTACAAACTATACTAGAGGACCAGACACTAATTCCAATCAGCGATTTTATTAAACCGATTGAAAGATTCGGAAAGCGATAACCATAGGTTGCTCATTTCAGTTAATCACTTTTCATTAAGCCCAGGCGTCTCTCAGACAATAGATCTGAGGGTTTTCCAAAGAGGCCAAGGTACAATATCGACCTTGATCGGTGACTCCCTCCCCTATTATTGAAATATGTCCATCTTGCAACCTAGAGACTGCCACATTTGATCGTCATTTGTCCCGTCGATAAGTCGGTGGGTAGTTTTGTAATTAGGTTGACCGTTGCATAGGTTTTCCTCTATTACCCTGAACACTACAAAGGGTGCCATTTGGAAGTCTTGTGGAATAATTTTGATTAACTCCATAATTACCAAACAGGAAAATTGGTAATGTGCCATCAACCCCCACAGTAGCCTCAAGCCATTATGATTCATTTATTCTTTCAAGATTACAACCAACTCAGTCAGCGTATGCTTGCTTATTTGGGCAAGAAATTGAATTTCTTCATGAAAATCACCAAGTCACTCAATACCTCCAATCAGATGGTATGTAACTTTCTGATCAAGACCATGGAGGACTACGAAGAATTTGATTCAAAGCTTCGAGCACCGAACATTTGCTAAGTTATGTATGTAGTCAACATATGAATGATATTCTATTTAAAGATCAATATGTTATTTGAAACGGGTGCAACATCCACCGAGTTCTGTACTTTGCGATTATTAATTTCGCAAAAGGTGTTAAAATGTTTTAACTGGAGGATTGGTAAAGGCAAATCAGTTCAAGTAGGTAGCAAAATGGTTTTGTTGATTGTCAGTGAGTAACAGTATATCGTTAGATTATATTAGGTACATACGCTCTAACGATACATAAATATCAGGATGCTAGCATGAAATTGATCAAGAACGCATTCAAAAACGGGTTCAGCAAAGTCGAATGTGGGATCCCGGCGCTCCTAGTAAGTCTGTCAAAATTTATCCCATTTTTCTGTTATAAATCATTTGGAAATGAAATTAATTTGATGGAAGTGTTTGTGATAACCAACAAAGTGCACTGGACAGCTGTTTTGTCCTGTTTGGAACTCGTCAGCGGTGCGTACCTTTTTATCCATGTCAGGACTCGAACTGGGAACATTCGGGTCGGGACTTCAAACCCTTACCCCTGAGCCATACGGTCGACGGTCATCACCTTGTGCGAATGGCTCAATCAATTTAGAGTACCAAGCTTGGATTAGCCCATTTGGTTGTTCAGAGGCACCAGGCACTCCTGATGGCCTTTGTAGTGAAACCCACGCCGAAGACCATCAAGAGTGCCTAGTGCCTCTGAACAATCGAGTGGACTAATCCAAGCTTGATACTCCAAATTAATTTGATTTTCTTTACGAATTACTTGCACATCCACCTGCTCCGGAGCTGCAACAGTCTGTGATTGGGCAACTGGAAGACAAACGCGATTTTTCTTATATATATTTATATATCCATATACGTAATGTAATATACGGTTATCGTTATCAATTTGAATTTTTTTAATTTTTTATTTGGGCTTTGGTCAGTTTACCATCAGTTGTGTTTAGGGTAATCAACCAAAGCTGCGAATGAAAGAAAGAGACTAATCCATTGGTAATGACGATTAGCTATACACGATACAATGACATCCGTGTAGCATTACAGTCCTCTGAGTGACCCCCTGGTTCCCTTGACTATCGTTTAAGTTTGGCTCACAGTCTGGATTCAGACGTGTGGAAAATATTTACATATATCTCCTCCACAGTGCACTTCTTAAGGTATAGTGCGAATTAGCGTTTAGTTAATCAAATTAATAATAATCAATTAATTAGTTAGTTACAATAATCTTAATAATATAAAAACTATTATTAATGATAGCTTTCTTAGGTGGCCCCTGCATCACGGGTATCTCCCTGACAGTTCCATGACCGTTCCCTGAGTGTACCACGGTGAATATCGAAGGTGTATCCTCTTTTGAAATATCGCGGGGGACATTTACACATGCACGAGGTATCCCTTTGAACGTCCCTGGGAACAAATTGCGTACACTTACGGTATGATCAAAAGTGCTCACGTGCATTAGTATACTTTGACGTCGCCTTATTTCCAGTTGGCGCAACAATCAAAAACAAACGTGAAATATATTTCTCTGTTATTCTGCCATCCAAATCTATACATTTATCAAAAAAGGAAAACTGGATAATGAACTCTGAAAGCGCTCATCGAAATTCTATCCAGATAAACCCAGGCAGACTACCAGCTAGCTCTTGCACAAGAATTCTGTGCAAGTAAAATCTTCACCTATTTAGGTGGATGTCCCAGGGGCGAGCAGTTTCTGCTCCCCATACACTGCGTACGTTTTGCATTTTGATTGTTGCAGCTGAACTTCAGCACCTCATTCTTCGGTGCAAACGAGATTACCAACACTGAGGATAGAATGAAGATCAACAAACTGACGGGTAAAATTATGTTTTCTTCATATTATTATTGTTTCTATAAGCATGTCTACGGGATATGAGGACTGAAAATACACAATTAGGGACCAGCTTGGATCTGCTACATCGCAAAATGAAGTAGCTTCTGATTACATGGACTCCACAAATCCGAAAATTTGATCCTGTAATCCAAAGTCAATGCAGAAGAGCACAAGATATAAACGATCTGGAAACCAAATTACTGGCAAAATCAGATTATGACAAATTGGTAATTATTTGAGTTCTATTGTATTACATTTCTCTACGTCAAACAATTCAATAACCTTTGTGGTAAAGACCTGACGCACAAGGAACTTCCAATGACACTCGTCTTTCACGAAATCCTAACTGTGGTGGGTAATTACACGGGTAAACATTCCAAGCTTGGGGCGTCAAGACTACAGTGTATTCCGGCAATTTTCAGTAATAACAATTTTATATTTCACTTTCACTTCTTAAGTTGCTATCGTGAGCTGCAAAAGCATTCCTAAAATGACAGGCCACGTTGTTGAGAGTGAAATCAAAAGACGGCCCAAGAATACGACTGACAGAATATCTCTACAGAAACATCGCGAAGACATCAACAGTGTCATGTAATTTTTATTCATCAAATTTTAGGAAAATTATTTCATAAATCTACCCCGATTAATGTATATTTAAGTCACGTTGAGGCAGTAAATGTGATTAAAAGTGCTTTACATAACGCGTTCGATGATGAGGAAGAGAAAATGACAATAATTGGGTGTAAAATGTAGCTTGTTGTAGCGGCCTATGAGCCCTCTATCTGCTGAAGAATGAGCTACATAAGAGGTTCAGCTTCAATTATAACTGTATCTGACAAAAATCACGCTATTCACTGACGACGTTCTGCCTCCCAAGTAGCCAAACTAGGCGCTACTTCTGCGATTTTTAGGTAATCCTGTCCCAACCCGGGTTCCTTAGAGTTGAGATTAAAAGCTTTATCCGAATTAGGGTAAAACTTTAAATCATCTGTCAAAAAGATGTTTTGCAGTCCTCATTAGGGGACTCATGATTGATCAATCTTAGCACATTAGTATCCGAAGCTTAGGTTTCTAAAGGAGATCTATCTCAGAGGGACCAATCACCCTGCCAGTATACCTACTTAAGACAAACTATACTTAATCTTAAGTCTTAATTCTAATTAGCCTTAAGTCCCTGCTTTCATGGACTTCGTACATTATTGCGCGGTATTGTACTCACCTTTAATTAAAGCTGATATATATATATAAGAAAGCATTACTCCAGGTAACACTTCGTCAGCTTATAGCGCGCTAATAGCTGACTACCATGAGGTAAACTGAAAAACATCCCGCGGTTGTTTTTCACCTTGTATCGTCTCCAACCGCCTGTTAACCCTATATTTTCACGTGGACTTACTATCTCGCCATGGACTTTAGTACATTTTGCGCAATGATTAGAACTCACTTAATCACGGAACTAAGACACCGAAAATAAGAGTTATTTGATGAAATTAATTATCAAAATTAATTAATTAATTATCAAAGCGAGTTATGACAAATTTGTCTTTAAGGTTAACTACTGTTTAATAACAATTGTAGCTGATGTAGCTCATACGTAGCTCTTTGTAGCCGACCGATGTGCTACGGTGTGCTACTTGGGATTGAAGTCTTGTTGTTATGAAATAGTACTTGTGTTCGATACTTGCGCCCACTAGTCCCAGTTCTGTATTTGTTTTCTTTTCTGCAGTTCATTGCATGATCTGAAAGGGAGATTAATGGAAAGGGGGTTGTGATTGCATACATTGAGATATAGGTAAAGAAGACTGAAAGAAAGATAGAAGTGGGGTGAGGGGGATAAGCAAGAAACAGTGGAGATGCCCTCAGTAGATAGAGGCTATTTACTCTTGGGATAAGGTGAGTCCTAGTTGTCAGTCTAGCAGAGTTTTGTAGACACTTTTAGAGGAGGAGTTCACAATCTCCAGTGGAAAATTGTTCCATTCTGAAATAATCCTATGCGTGAAGAAATTGGAGTGAATGAAGGTTCTGGGTCGATGTTTGAAGAGCTTTCTTGGGTGTTGTCGTAAATGTTTCAGGCTAGGCCAAGTGAAGAAACAATCAGCTAGTCCTGAAGAAAAGAAATTATAAAGAAAAAATAGATCCCCTTTGATACGTTGAATATCTAAGGGATACAGATTTAGCTGATTAAGCCGAATATGACATGGGATTTCTGACTAACCATGTACTAGTTTTGTGGCCCTGTGCTGCACATATTCTAAAGAGTCACGGTCGCAAATAAGGCCAGAATTTACCATTTGGCTGTCATATTCTAGGAGCGGGCGTATGTATGTTTCCTAGAGGAAAGAGAAGTCCTCTTTGGTTATACGCATAAGGGTGTTGAATAAGTTTTAGGAACGAAATGCGGATTTACTGGCTTTTTGATTGTGGGAAGAAAACGCGAGGTCGCTATTCAGTCAAAAATCAAGAATTATGAGCTGATCCACCTTCTGGATTAGGGTGGAACCGTTCACCCATCAAAATTTATCAGTAAGGTTACCAAAAGAGTCGCTGACACATTTTCCATCATTGATTGGTAAGCCCCAGTCGATGAACCATCGTTTGGCTTGGTCAATCGCCGGCGGCACTTCGGATGCCTCTCTGCCCCAGATATCGGCGTCATCTGCCTAAATAGCGACCTCTACAGGAAAAGGTTTAGAGAGATCATTGATGTAAATGAGAAACAAAATGAAACCTAGTACGGAGCCCTGTGGGACTCCTAATGAGACTGGGGAGGGTGAAGAAACTGATGTGCCTGTTCGAACCTCGAAGCAGCGATTCGACAGAAAGCTAATAAGTAAGGAAAGCAATAGGCTGGCAATACCATAATTCTCTAGTTTGTACACGAGAGGAATGTGCGGCACTTTTTCGAAGGTTTTGGCAAAGTCTATAAAGATCACGTGCGAAATATGACTGTTATAGGCAAGGGAAGCGTCTACCAGACATTTCTCAATGAGATGCCTCAGAAAGCGCTGTTGGAGGAATTGCTCGAAAATCTTACTGGAAATGCTGGCTGGGCTGATAGACCTATAGCTAGTAGGCAATACATAGGGATAACATTTGATCTCCTTCATTTTTGAAAGAGTTGAGCATATGTGGCGGCCAACACGTTCGCAGATTCCTTCAGTATACTCGGGTGGATGTCATCCAGATCCGTCGAGCTGAAGGAGGTCACGCGTCTAAGTTATTCTTCCACTTAGGCAACTATTGGGAAAAAGTGATCTGAAGGGAAGTGGTAGGTTACAAAATCACGACTGAGATGACTGACAGAAGAGGAAATGTCAAAAACTTGGTTGAAGTGGGATTGGAACATTCCCACCACTTCGGAAATGAGATACATCGGATGCCATCGGGTTTTGATAGAAAAATTGTGGATGGAGTGGTTTACCGGGTCCGTCACATAAATCTATTTAGGACCGACCGGTTTATCCCCGCTCCAGCTATAAGGCCGTTTGCTGGATTCTTTGGTACTCTCGAATCCTCGCTTTGCATAAATGCATAAATGTAGTTGACATTATTGACATGCTCCATCAGACCCGTCAATTTGTACCTATCAAACAAACACGACTGTTCTTCTAGCAATTGACGAATACCCCACGGTAGAAGCTGTTTGATTGTTGAGATTTACGAAGACAGGGCGCGAGCATTTGGTCCACTGTGCGGATACACTGCTTTATTGAAATGTTCACGAGGTGAGCATCACTTATCTGATTGTTTTGTTGAAGATGAACTTGGATGAAATGCTTCACGTTGTTGAAATTTGTTTTTTTAAAGGAGTAAACCTCCCTAAGACATGGCGAGTCACAGCTGGGCCAGTGGACTAGTACATCAAAAGGGTGTATGTACTCTCTTCCGATGTAAGTAACACAGTGCAACGCATTGATTAGCTACAGTGAGATGCATAGCAACTACATTAACGACATTTGTTATTACTGATTATTGAACCTTAATAACTTCCATTTTAATTTAGTTCAAGGTTACTAATTAATGTTCGCTAAAACCTAATGTTAGAATCTTTTATAAGGAAGTCTCCTTTCTTTCCAGTTGGTTTTAATCGTTAGCCGCGCACTCGAAATTAGTAATGACTCCTATCGTTTCCATTGTCCATTCGCTCGTCAATTGTTTGATTTTCATTGTTTTTACCCTTTTTACTTACTTCACAGACTGGTGGTACATCAAATAGATACTTTTATTCAATCTACCACCATATTTTGAATTTTTACTAGTTTATCTGGTATCTGGAATTACTTTAAATGAGTATAAATAAATTAGTAATTCCGTGGTAAATGACTGAAACCTTGATAAATATGTATTACTTTCCGGCTAATTTTGCTAATTTGTTCGTATAATAATTATTGCAGTATAATGTCTACTTAATTTTATTATTGATGTATATTACTTTACTATAACATTTATGCTAGCACGTGTTTTATTATCCCTTTATATTATTCTTTTATTACCCTTTTTGTTAACACCGAACATCGAACTCTGCCTACTACCACTTGTCTGAGAAGCGGATGGAACAAGTCCTGTGTGTAATGAAGCAAGTCTTTGGACACATGCAAAACGTTATTCTAAATCACAGGGTAAATCCTTAACTGTGTTTTAGGTAACGACTTGATCTGTAGATTCGTAGTGAATTCGGTACGACTCAACACACAGCATGGAAGACAACAGCCTTCATTTCGCAGTATGTATTCTTTTGTGGCCCTTTTCACTAATGCCGCTGAAGTGGACTTCGATATATCTGCCGGTAATTGCTTGAAAACTCGTTTTCATTCTGTAGTCAGTTCCAGAAACAACAGTGGAAGAATGTTGTTTGGTAATGTCTGAGGAGAACCCAGCCGTCGATGTAAAATGATCAAATATGGCTGGAAGCCTAACGTAACTACGGTCCAGAGCTTTCTATAGATCTCAGAACCCCTATGAGCCCTTGTCACATTTGTCAGAAGATAGAGATTGGACCTGAACTTTACGTTCACATTGGACCAACATCTCATCTCCGTATTTTGTCTAATATACCCCGATTTGCCTTTCCATCTATTGGGTTCCAAATCAGTATTGGCTGACCGCCATTTTATGCTTCCTCCGATTTACACTTAGATTCGATACAGTGTTCTGTGTTCGACTTCAATCACTATAGACAACTTTTTGTGGGCCTGTATGCCGGACCCTGTAAATCAACGTTTGTCGGAGTCTATTTGATACCTCTAATTTCGGAACTGACTGCTCTTCTGACCGAAGGCGCTGATTTATCTACGGGTTTGTGGATATGATTTGAATTAGAGGCCAGCATGTTTGTCAAACAGTTAGAAAGCTTCAACGGCTACTACGGTTGTGACAGATTTGTGCACAACGGTGTCAATATATGAATGATTGTATTACCTACCCCAACTTGCGAGCTAATCTGCGTTCAAATGAACAATTTCATCAGGGAGCACAAAACTTATATTGTATCGTTACCTCACCATTTGAGTCCCTTCCAATCGATTCGATAAAATGTCTTCCATTAGACACTTAATTTTACCAGGTGTTATGAGGTGTTTGCCATTCTTATAGATATCTCCTAAATGCAACTGCGAACATCATATTAGTCGACCCAGCATTTGTGAAATAAAGGAACTTCTATTACTTATGCATGCCGCAACTTCCATTGATTTCTCTCATGAATTTCGTACTTTAAATTATTTCGAACGTTGAAAAGCAACGGAATACCGTTTGTTTCATTTTATTTAGGTCCCATTGTTTTAGAAGATATCATCCCTGATCCTAAATGCAAGCATTCATAAGAATACCTCTTACAATTTATTTACGTTCTCATCCGTTGTACATTTCCTTCATTTCATTTGCAAATTTTTGTTTTGATATTTTACTTAAGATATGGGCCATTTGTATGGTCCTAAAAACATTGTTTATAACGTGCATTGTTTGATGTACTTGTCTCTTGACGTGGAAGTTCATGTTCAATTTGATAAGTTTGCTGCTTTAAAATTTGAAAGCAATATAAATAACATCAAGCGTTCCAGATATGACAATGTCAAACCACCCCAAGAATTAATTTGACGCATTACAGAGCGGCAGTTGCATCCTGTGATTTCTGGACCTTACCACGTTCTAGACAATTTAGGATCACAAGTGAAATTGTCTTCGATTTCACGCCAATTTAAATTAATGCAAAATTTTATGTTCAGTACTAGATCCCCAAATAACTTTTCTATCATAAACTGGTGGCCTTGTATCATAAGTACTGTAACTCAGAACTCGTTTTTTCCAAAACCTTTCTTATTCTCTATTTTTTGAAAAGCCTATACACTCATTTCTTTGTATATGCTTCTTTATAAAGATATTCGCCCACCTTTACATGTAAGTGCAGCTACTGCCATTAGATTTAAATGTATTTCATTATTTATAACCAATGCTTCTGTTTGTATCCCAATATTACATACTTTTAAACTATAATCCAGTGTTATAACTGCTTTCTGTGCGGATGTATTTTCCGGTCTTACAGAAGGATGTTATTAGACATTTCACTCTTATTGCATATTTATTTTGTCGTGCAGTTCAATAAAGATAACGCGATAGCAGTTATTTTGAAGAAATGCATGGTCTCTAAGGATCAAGTTCGTTGGCCACGGACCACAGGTTCTAAGACTATCCGGTGCCTCCTTATGGCGAACGCGTCAATGCTATATACAGTCCCACCCACCCCTCCGATATCAGGTAATTCTGTTGGTTAAAACCGTTAAGTAATGCGCCGCTTAATAAACCTGCGCTGAAAAGATGATTCAGAAATGGGATTTCATCTTGAGAGAGATTTTTTGTAGTCTTCCGGTTATAAGAACACCGATGAAACCACCCAAATGTCATACTTTTCGAAATATAATTCAACACAAAGAATTTGAGTGAATCAATTGTTGATGCCAATTATTCCTTAAGAGGCCAGTGAGAGCGGAAAGTGACAAACACTTTGAAGTTCATTGTATTCGCGCACAAAGACCGAGGAGTTCCGAGAAGGAGGACTTTTCGTTAGTTCCGGTGCTTCCAATGTAAATATTTTCATTTAATTATAATATATTTTATCCGGTAGTCCACCAGAACAAAGTACAATCCAGTCCTTGTCTCGAGAATGTTTGCAATCCACCTCGTCGCCAATCACATTGGACGTTCGGGGAAGCAGTAACTTCTACTCACCAAACACTGCGCATGCTATTTAAATTGAATTCCTAACATTAAATAAAACAGATCATCCGTAGGCACCACGCCAATCACTGAAGAATTACAAGCTAATATAAACAAAGTCACTGGTAAATCTTTGTTGCGTATTATTCATTTTAGATTATCTGCGGACATGTGGACGGAAATAAGCGTAATAGGTTCCGACTTGAATTTGCTACATCAAAAGACCGCTGAGCTGCTGTTAGCACAACAGCCCAAAGAAGGAAAATTCGCTCCTGTATTCAACCATCCATGTAGCACAATTAAAGATCTTGGGAAGCTTGAAGCGAAATTGCAAGAAAAAGCTACCTATGATAACCTAGTATGATTTCTTTTTTATGGGTCAATCAATTGATCCACCTGGATGAAAAAGACCTCAGGCACAATCAAACATGCAATGACCTTGATGATGCATGAATTCTTAGCATCGGCGAAGTGCGTTAGAAAGGCAGTGCACAAAAGCAATTTTTGGTAAATACATTATGACGTGTAATTTTCAATTAAAAAGATGCTGTTATGAGTTGAGATCGATTCCAGGGACTGAAAGGCCACTCTTTTGAAGTGAAAATAAAAAGGTGGCTGAAAAATACGCACCAAAAAATCACGATAAGAAAAATCTGAAAAACACTACCGTTTTGTAACCGTATTCTAAATTCATGTTATTGAATCTAACTCTCATAACATGAATTTTGAAGAAACATTTGTTTTATAAGACCTACGAGTTTTATTTGACGATAAATATATGGATAAGTCATGGGAAAGGCAATTAAGGCATTATGACGATAAGATAAGCAATTCGTTTGGCGTTGGGAATAAAAAAAAGAAGAACGATTTTGTTAAAACCTTTAGCTGATTGTAGCTGACAAACGGCGGGTTATTTGCTGACGACTTAAGTAGCAATAGAAATTGCTGCTAACACTTAATAGCGACCACACTGATTTATATGTAATAAGAATAAAACGAGGATGTAGGTTCCAAAACAGTTAGCTTACAGGTCATTTTTAGGTTTCTGTGTGTAAGGGGTAATGAAGTATGCATACATTATCACCACAGTTTTTCATTGGGTCACTAAGCGGTACACTCAGGGGGACAGTCAGGTATCACTCAGTGAAATATATATCTGCAAATTTATATTACATTAAATTATTATCATTATTAAATATTTTTGCATACTTATTTACGCATCAATAAATATACATGCATATATTTATTGATTATTCCGTTTTTTTTAAACAATATGAGTGTTTTTCATTCATTTTTTCATTTTTAGATGTAAATGGCCGAAGAAGAATATTTCCTTCTTGATTCCTTTTGTACAACTACTATCGTATGGTAAAAGCTACTTGCTGATTCGTCGTTACTTCTTATTCGTTCATCGTTGGGTCTTACTTGGCTAACAGAGACGCTGAAAATTGTTCGTATCGAGATTTGGCCTCGCATTTCACGTTTAGCTGCGTGACACTTGAGACTCTAAGGTATAGTGGTTAATGATTTCTACAGTAATGGCGCGAATAAAGTTAAGAAAACATGTGGAACAATTGACAGTGGGAAAAAGTCGGATTAGACTGCGCGATTTGATCTCTAGGATATTTGACTTTGATCAGTCCC
This sequence comes from Echinostoma caproni, assembly GCA_900618425.1. Lineage (NCBI taxonomy): Eukaryota > Metazoa > Platyhelminthes > Trematoda > Plagiorchiida > Echinostomatidae > Echinostoma > Echinostoma caproni. Next base: position 20,865 of record UZAN01049748.1, read on the forward strand.
GGGGTTTTAAAGGGCCAGGATTCTAAAATTAGTTGGCCTACTTAGTTCAATGAAAGATGGCTAGTGGTTTTTCCGTGAAAATAACATTCGGAAAGTACAATAGCTATAGCTATAGCTGCCGAAATTTTTTTCGAGAGTCATCGACAGCCACCAATCTTTTTTGATGGGTGCTAATCAGTGACTAATCGGTGTGTAGTAACATTCTTTTCATTTTCTCTTGCCATTCCCGTGATCACTGTAAAGACCCTATTTTGTTTTATTGTCCTCCTTTTCGAGAACTCTTATGACCTCGACCCTGACACAATTTCCGGTGAGTTGTATCGTGCGCTTGCTCTCTGTACAATTTCCGCTGCAGGTCACATACACTTCATACGCTCGTACTCGACTTCTTCCTCACTTCGTGCTTGCCTGGGAAAACCTCATCATAAGTCCGAACGATCGAATACGTAGGCACGTCATAGCTTCAGACCTACTTTTGGTGCTAAACTGGCGAGCCCGTATATTTTTTGACGTTTTTTTTAGCACCCATCGGCTGTGCTTTTTCAGTGAGTCTGGTGCCCCGCACATTTTTAATTTTTTCGTTTTTTTTCCTGGCGTATACGGTTGTTATCTATTTGATTTCACCCTGACGATTTCGTCGCATTTACCATTTTCGTTTTCGGCGTACCCGTTTTGTCCACCCA
>UZAN01049749.1:5460-15991 GCA_900618425.1 Echinostoma caproni
CAATATTAGTGACCACCATGCCTATTTTTAGTGTCACAAAGTACAGACGGGATGCATGAACAAAGCAAAATGCAACCAAAATAATAAAAGGGTATTGGACGCAGTCGTGTTGAATGTGTTATGCACGCTACTCATCCGTACAGCATTTTCTGACGTATAATAGGGGTTTAGCAGATGATTTGTGCAGCAGTAGGAGATGACGGAGATGACGGTTTCAGGAGGAGGATGATACAGCATTTTCAGTCTACACTGAAGTAAGTGGAATAATACAAAAGCATTGAAAGAACGGTGCAACACAGAATTACATGTAATTGTTACTCAAATGGGACACTTATTATAGAACAGACTGCACTTTTTGTTTGCAAATGAAATTTCATTATATTCTGTCCAAGTTAAAACTCACTGTTTCACTGACATGAACAAATCTCATTAGGCTGAACCTGTAAAACCATTGAAAAAACGTTCGTCTTTGGAATTAAGGTAATGCAATGTACTGCAAATTAACTCTTGCTTATGAGGTATGGGAAATCGAATCTCAGAGCTGGATTTGTTGAGTACTGTTAGTGTTAACGTTGGACAAGCAGTGAAAGTGATTGTCCAGTCGTGGTTTGCAATGCAACGTTTCACGTGACCAAATGCCAAGAAGTTAGTTAAGCTAAAACAATCTAGAAATCATGTGTGTGTGTGTACGTTCTCTTGGCAATCATCCAAGCAAAAATAAATTTTTCAACCTCGGACATCTGGCTGAAATGGAACGGTAGATTGGAATTCCAGTCGTAGAATTGGTTCGCCTTCCGGCAAAAATGTAATGGGTAGTGTCAACGAAACTTATTTGAATTACAGCAAAGGAACTCATTTTGATCGTAGCCCACAGCTACGTACCCAGACCGAATCAATAATGGTGGAAGTTTTCAGGAAATAAGAAAAGAGAATGGAAAGCATTAAAAACCGGAACTTGCAATAATGACATAATCAATTAAAAAATATAAACGGTAGAGCTTGGTGTTCTTGATTATGCTGATTAGTTAAGATTCATTCTAAAATGAATACAGAAAGCTTTATTCCATATCCCAATGCTGATATAATACACTTTTCCGAAAAGCTGAGAAGTCGTCAGAGTGTCGGATACAAAAAACAAAATTGTACGAGGCAGTATGCAAGTTTTCACTGTTTCATTCCAGTCAGGTAGAAATAATTGTCTCAGAGTCCCAATATCACGAGCCCGCCAATTCTCCTCTGACGGAGTGTGAGACGAAAAACTGAACTAGTTGCGAACCTCAGGAAAAACGAATACCTGTATGGTGTATCGAGACAAATTTCTTGAAGCGTTCATTATCCGAACCAGTGAAAAGCTTTCAAAGTAAGAAAGTATTTATCCGGCTATCTTTTAAGGGAGATGAAACTTCTTGAACGAGCGCTTAGCGCGCTCAGTAAGACGGACCTAATAACGTATCTTGACTGTCCTGTGTTCACTGGGTTACCTTTCATCTCAATGAGCCTACTCGGACCACTTCCATGCTGATATAAGCAACTAGGTGCGTTTGCAATGAGTGTATGTCATCTGTCTTATAAGGCGCTTATCCACACTGGTTTAGATAAGGAGGTATAGAAAACATAGAAAGCTGCTTTTTAGCTGATCTGTGGCGGATACGTTCCATCAAGTTATATGGGAATCCGCGTTACCCATTTTGAGCTCCTAACATGTCTATGACAGTAAGTGTACTTACACACTCTGAAGTTGAGGGTATTGATCTTTTTTCTACCCAAAATATGCATATCAAATCTACTGGTTCAATCGCTCCACACATTATGGGGCCAAAGCGACCTTACTACAACCGTCACTAACGCCAATAGCAATCAGTTTCACCACAACCCAAACACATTGCCGTCTGACGCATTGATCAGTCTTCTTCTTTTCCCTCGTTCCGGAGGACCTTTCTACTGGGAATAAAAGTGTGTCCCCACTAATAGTAGGATTCTAAATCGTGTAGAACAACTGTTCAGGCCTGTGTTCCATTGTTCTGGAGTTGCTCACTTTTGTCATACTGTGAGCAAGATTTTAAAATTCCCAGTTTATTAAGTAATAATTATATTCTGCATACTTAGTGTCGGTCTGTTCAAAAACGCTTTACCGTTTTTCTGACAATTTGACGGCGCTTTTTTGACAAAAGAGAAACAAACGGAATCAGGTGATGTTTCGCAATATGATTATTAGCGGAAATTTTAGTGATCAATCAACTTTTGTGAACATGAAAATAAGTTGTCACCTGAGGATGCCAAAGCATGCTTCATCAAATTTATGTCTAGTGATAAATTTTGTGTGTGGTCTGGTGACATCATATTGAGAAAAATTTCTTATGATTTATCAATTCCTAAGGTTTCCATCGCTACGGTAATTAAATTTCTTTATTTGCTTTCAGTACATGTTTGGCCATTTAGTTCACTGAAAACTATGCGATACTGCTGTAGTCAACGAAACTTATATTGTACTAGTTTTTAATGGACGTCTGTGTGGTACATCATTCACGCAGTTTCATCACATTCGGTACATGATTGTCTTTAAAACAGAGGTCATGGTAATCCGTTCGTTGTTCACTACCGGCAATCGTCCGTTTCAAAAATTTGTCATTTCCGTTGCGTATGAACTGTGACTGACACATTGATGTGGTATTTCAAATGAGTGCATTCTATTGGAAACGAGACTAATGTTTCTTGAAATTGTTCAGACCCATTCTGAGTGATGTGCTCATTTCAAATGGTCCATCGGCTGCTTTGCCCATCGCGGCAATCTCCTGCTTGTCAGTTCACAGATCAGTTCCGGCCGATGCCTTCGAATAATCCGTACTGTCAAAGTCACCTGGTTGACCTGAAATTTTGTTTTTCTCTAACTGTTTAAATCACCAGATAGAATTTTCACAAACCAATGACCATATACTCCTTGTGATTAGATTTAAAAAACCTGGATTATATATATGGCAATGAAAGCTACATCGGTCCTGTTGTCCTTATAGATATGAAACAGTGAGATATGAAAAATGTTTTTTGTGACATATCATGATAAAGTAGAAAAAAGATTGTACGAGAAACGAGTGTCAGTTGAAATTCAAACTAAGTAAGTAAGTAAGTAAGTAAATAAGCAAGTAAGTAAAAAGATAGCTAACAATTGAAAAATAAAAACTGGTCGAAATATGAGAACTATATCAAACGCCCCCTGAAGTTATATATGTTTGTGTATAAATGATTTCAGTTACAAAACCAACAGCCTAGTTTCATCGTTAAAGGTCGCTATTCAACCAAAATCTAACATGATGCTTGTATACGAACAGCTACGGTTCCGTGGAATGCAGACAGATGGAATCCTGTCGTGTGATGAACTGCTTTCGATTTGCGTTACATTGTGTGCTGTCCTACTGGAATGAATGATAAACGAATTAGACACGGGCAGTGACATTTAAATGTCCTTCGCGTATGTGTACTGGGAAGAATCACGGAATTCGGCACATTATGTTCGCCTAGTGATACCATCTGAAGAAAACCGCTAATTCGATGTACAGATACATGAGGCAGTAGTAATGTATAGGACCACACAGAGACTCATCATAAAAATACTTCCCATATTTGTTGCTGTCAAAGAATATTCCATATTTTCTTCATAAGATTTTTTTCGTTAACGACCATTCAGTATATGATTTCAAAATATACTCACTTGTTCTTTTTAATGTGATTTTACAATTAATTTTCAGAGTTTTACCAGTTTTGCACTTCAATGACCAATAAAATAATCGCCAAGAAGCCAGCCATCTCTCTTCAGCTCACGAATGATGTCTGTTAACTTAAGCAACTCGATTGGCAATTGGAAAGAAACATAATTTGCAGGAATTTGCTTTACGTTTTACTACTCGATTTACTATGGAAGTCACCTTATATCGTGGAGACTTGCAGGTTATCTGTGTGTTGTTGTTGTTTTCGTGAATTACTTTTTCTTACAAACATCAAGTTTACAAATTAGAAAGGCATTACATTGGATTTGTGCTCTTTTCAATCTGATTGCTTGGTTTATTTTTCTACACAAAGGACTTATAAATGTCGCGACACTGAAGAAGCCGAACACCAGTTCAACTTTGTGACCCTCCTCCCACCCTGATCATAGCAATATGCAAATGAGAGTTGGGCACGCACAGGGGTGGATATTCTTAACGAGAACAAAGCCCGTACGATTCTCCATGCACTTTTATGATTTCGTCATATAGGATAGACTTAATTTTTTTCCGATGGTATGCAACTTACAGTGTTTTTACTGTTTTCAGTTTCCAAAGATGTGTTGCATTCGATGAGCAATGAACGAGTGAGTTAAAGGTGAGTTTACTGTGTAGTGTTGTCATTACATCATTGATGAATAGAATGACAGACGGCGTTAGCCGGTAGATTTAAAAATCTATTACTATTTATGCTGGCCGTGTTTGCTCAAAGATTTTTATTTTCTCAAAGACTCAGTATATGAGCTCTGTGTATACTTACAATGAATCGCAAGTTGTACCGTTGAGATGAATGCATTTAAAGCAAATATTTTCACCAAATGTAACCATTTTAAAATAACAAGGTCCTATTTTGCACAGCCTCAGCAATTCGCGTTCAGTATCATTCCTTGGCTTTTCTCGCAAACAAAACAAACCAGCAGGGTTGCGATTACTTGCAACGTGTTTGTTAAATACGCTAAAGGTGTTACATGCATGATCTATCAAAACTGTCGAGATTTCGAGCGACCATCTTATTTTTAACAATTAAGAGGAAACCAAGGGTAGATTTAAAAACGAATCTAAATGAGAACGTTGTGCATAAAGCGATCAGGCCAACTTATGAAGTAACATGTTTTATTGTTCCAATGGGTATCATCTTTTGAAGTGTAACTCCTCCCTTTCGCACGTCAAATAGTGATGTCATTTGAGTACTACGTAATCGTTGAAATTCCATTACGGATCAGTTTGTGAGTTGCAGTGTGGTTAAAGTTCGGCTGGTTTGTCTAAATTACTATAACGCAGCACCTCCGTGCTGGAGATTACTTACAGATTTTTCCACTGTGATCGAGCAATACAAGCCTTCGGGCTCATTGTCATGTAGCTTGTGTGTTGGAGTTCTGTCACGGTCACGTTGATTTCCGATTTAATCTTTTCTATTCAATCCATTGACCAATGTTACTCTCTTTGACACTAGTTTGAACATTGTTAGACAGCGAACAGATGAGTGCAAAAAGATTGCTTTGTATTGCACGATCATTAAGGAATTAATACTGAAATTGATGTGCTCTTCGAATTTCAATGAAGACTGATTGATATTCTGTTAGATGTAGAGATATTCCCTAATTGATTGAGCAAAAAATGATTTAAAAGGGACAGAAAATACCATTTATTTCTGGTAAAAGTAAACAAACCTAAGTGAATTACAATTTTCTATGATTGTATTGTCATGTAATTTGCACTTGTTAGTGTCTAATAAATGTGACCATTCTCAAAGGCAGTACAAAGGATACTTGTCCACCACCTGAATGGTATACAGGGTATTTCAAAATAACTAGGTAATAGGTGTTCTACATGGAAAATATGCGTTGTTTTAACAATACAAAGCAGTTTTGCTAGAACTTTATAGCTTTTGTGGTTAAAACAATTTGTCATTTACCGTTGTACTTAAGAAACGCTTCACCGCAATCGGATAAGAAACTTTGTTTACATCTTCACCTCATGATAGGTCACGTGATTTAAATTATGCTAAGTTCATTTCGGTTTTACACGGGGATTAGAAGCATGTAAATCTTTTTCATTAACAACCCGAATCAGTCGCAGAGCCAATTTTTGAGCGTATTTCCGAACGGAGGCAAAATTCGCTTGTTACAGAATAATTCTCGGTAAATGACTGCTTTCCCTTGGGAGTTTTGTTCTGAAATTGTTCTCCACTGCATCGGATATGATGTTGACACAAAACATCGCCACACGGACGTCAGTAGAGATAACTCTCAGCTAATCCGTCATTTCCTTTTTCTCTGAAAATGAAGAAAAGAATGGAAATGAGAAGAAAAAGCCAACAAGTTCAGCCATTGTAAAACAAGGGTCAGTTTTGGCACCACAAGTTTCCAATTAACAAATATCTATGTGTAAAAGAAAGAACATTTGTTTCATTCAAGAATTCGCGAACAAAATCATTGTGAACCCTACTCTGTGCCTCCCGTTCCTGTGAACGCATCGTGCGCGATCGGTTTAAAGAACTATATAGGTTAAAAAAGACTAGATGCCTCGCATTGAAATGACGAGCACTGATCAGTCATTCTCAGGAAAATGTGACCTTTCGAGTTCTGAATTGCAACTGTTGTGAAACTCTTTGAATAACTACCATTTTTTAATGCTTGAATTGTAAAAGGTTCACCGAACTTGTAGTGTTAAAACCCATGCGCTTCCTTACCGAGTACGCTCTGCTAGCTAAGTTACATGAGCCACACTGATATACCTGAAGTTTCTATAATCCGGATTACTCGCCTAACTAACAGAGACGTATGAAGTCCACCAGACAGCCTGTAAGTTGACTCCTGTATAAGTTGGATGAGTAATCCAAATGTGGAAAAATCGATGCTGTCGGTGTAAACTGGCAGCTCAATTGATAAAGTGTGAACTATACCAAAGCGTAGGCAGATTCTATGCGTGATTTACAATTCGACCGAGACTAGAAAACTTTTCAAAACTCAAGCATAAGCCAAAGAACTTCTAACAATAATTGATTTACTATGATGAAAGGTAAATTTATGGTAGAACATGTCGTATAAGAACACCATACAGAAACTGACGAGTTGTTCAACCTAAGTGTACTATTGTAACTAAGCATAATCAACCTTTTTATTCGGAAAAGAGTTGCTTTTTCGTGGAGAAACAATCCTCTCTCGATGCTGGCCATGTCGAGACTCTAGAACACGTTTTTTCCACAAATTGAGAACATTTGTGGTTATAGAAATACTTCGACTAAAACAATAACAACAACTAAAACAATTTCAGTACATTGGAATGTGTATCTCAGATACGTTAGTCGAGAGGGAAGCATATTTCACATATGCCATTCCATATGTCCCATTGCACCAAACGAGAGAGAGAGCAAAGATTTCGGTGACGAAGTAAGATTGCATATTAAAAGGGACGGTTTATTCGTTCACGAGTGACTTCTCATTTAAGAAATTGATTGTAACGTAGCAGTGGTTGAGAACGTGTTTGATTGTTTCTTGTGAATTCGTTTGTTCATCAGGACTGAGGAATAATGGAGGAGTCCTAGATGCTAGCTAATTTCTCCGTTGCGGTGCCTGATTGTGGGAAACATTCATCGAAAGATGTGTACTGAATAATATATTCGAATCGGAATTACTATATGCACAAACGAACAAACCATGAACTTTGTACTACTGCAGTATGTGGGTCACACACTTACTTCCCCACTGGCACAAACCTTACCAATATATCTGAGGCAAGCGAAACCTTTTGTCTTCTCGTATCGTTATACAGAAGCTGCAATAACGGTCGTGAATAGCGAGAGACATGATTTTATGTTTCCGATGTCTCTGTCTCTAGATCGTGATGTGTTTCACCTAGATCCGTGTGTACGGGTGCGTGTGTGTGTGTGTGTGTGTTATATTTGAAGGTAACAGCTGTTCTTCTCATTTACATGTTTAAACCACGTGGTTTTGGCAGAGGCGTGAATATGCACATCTTGTTAAATGACTGCGACAGTGATATGTTAGTGTCTATCCCCGATAACCATTCTATCTTGTGAAACGGATTTGTGCGAATGCCATTGAATTGGTTGTTCAGTGGATTCAATTGTGATACAAAAATGGACTTTTATCATGTTAAATTTAAACTAGCAATGCTACCATGGGGCATTGCATTATGGCACATTAATTGAATGCAATAACGGTAAAAGGCATTTGACGCAGATGATGTAATTTTTCGATGGAAGTACGATTAAATAAATTCTTGAATGAATATCGTATTCAGTCATTTGGATTATCTTCCAAAGCAAAATTACAAGATAATTTGCTGCCTTGTGAAAAACGGTATTGATGTTGGAATAGGATTTTCCGTCTGAAGAACAGAACAAGGTTGAGCTTTCGGATTTTTGACACTCAAATAAGTTGAGGAATCTGCGCTGTTATAATGCGGTTTATGGGTAAATGGAATCAGTCCAATTACTCACCAGCTGGTTAATTTAGTCGGGAGTACGCTCATAATTTCGTCTGTGAAATTGTACAATATATTCACGTGTCCATCAATAGATTTGCGTCGTGGAGAATAGCCAGGGAAGCTAGCTAAACATTCGGGTGCACTCGGCAGTGGGAAATACCTATTTGAAGTACAATCGAACAATATATTTTGCATAAGGAATATAGAAATACAATTTTAGTCATTTAGACGCTTTCAAATAAGTATAATGGTATTTTGCGTACAACCGTTTCTTCTTAGGCGTATAATTAGAAATGCAGAGGTTTTGGCATCAGGCGTGAATCCGATTTTTCCATAAATATATAAGAATAAAGCGAAATAAAATGCAAATATTTGTGAACATACACATGGGACCAGGGTAGGGAAGAGTCGATCTGCTACATATGGACATATCCGGGGAAATTCGGTTGACTTTCCGTGCGTGACTCGTTTCATCTTTGTTTGCTCAAACTATGTGTATCTCCGTTCCTTTTCCGGATTTTCGGTTTAAATCGAACATGGTATATGGCTCATTTTACTACTATTGATTAGGCAATATTTGAATAAATTAAATAGACCCAAATCTATTGTCTCAGTTCTTTTTCGGATTTGTGATGATTACACCTGTCTGGTTTATCTGAACAATTTGGTTACCCGAATATTTATTCAAATACTAGTTGCTCACAAAATAATTCCATTCATTTTTTAAGATTGAAATCAAATTGATGATACTGAATTCTTTTACGCTAGCGCATGATACAGATTACAATGCTAAAAGCTATGTCGCTTCATGATTTACAAGTAAAAAATGCACGCTGCTTGACAAACCGCCTAGTCATATTTTTCAGATACAAACCTAGCTGATTTTTATTTAGTAATGTACTGCTTGTTCTTTATTCTTTCACCTCCTTTTATGAAATGCAAAGTTGGGCAAATAATTTTCAGGAAGGGAAATTGGTCAGTCAAAGGACCGTCAAATGTTACGAAGAAATGAGAAAAATCAGGCATTAGTGGCAGGGTTCGCATACACGACTTCCGTGGTGGTTAGTTGATGAATCTTACCGCTTGATCATAACCTTTATTGAAAGCAACTGGAGTTAATTTATTGACCAGAATAATCTGCTCTGCACTCGGTAATGTGACCAAATGTTCAATGTTCAAAAGAAACCCAATGAACAACATAAGATTCAAAGATTCAAAGATTCAAAGAGCAAAGAGCAAACTACAAATATTTATTGGCCCTCTCACCTTGACATTCACATAAAGCATTCTTCTGTTTGTTAGGTACTTAAGCTATTTACGATCTTTTTATAGGAATTCTTCAAATGTGTATTGTCGGAGTGAGACTATTACTCTTAGTAACTCTATTTCTGCTTTCAACGAACCAGCATGAGGTGTCTACCATGAGTCTGTGTGTATTGCGCAACGGTACACACCGTGTTGCGGTATGGCTGAGTAACCTGGCTTCTCCGGGCCAGCTTCGACAACCGTTTAACTGCGCAACAACACCCGTGTATGGTGGGAGCATCGCGTGAATAACGATGAGGTCAAACGACGCGGGCTGGTCTTCCGTTGAGAAAAACCACTTCAGTGTACTGTCTTAGGTGGCTAGGGCACGTCCTATGAATGCCTGAGCAACGTCTGCCACACTGTGCACTATTCGCAGATATCGGTCCAAGCTGGAAGAAACAACGAAGTTGGCAGGCTATGATGTGGTGCAGAGGGTTAAAGAGATTATGCTCGGATCTAGCTTCAGATGAGGCTTCCCGGCTACCCGTCTACTCGTTTGGGGCCCCAAATATTCTTTGGCTGGAGACACTGTGAAATATGGCATCAAACTGAAGTCAGTGGCATGAATGCATTCTTTCCTGTGTGCGATCCCAAAAATAAACAAAAATAACCTCAAAATAACGTGCAGTAAACAAACAAAATTTTGTTACTACCCAAGTGAACTGTTCGTTGTTTTCTCCCTTCTGTTCCTATATTTGCGTTAAACCCGTGGTTATTTTGGCGCCGTGTCCGTAAACATTGGTGTTGAATATAGATATTTTTAAAACAGGAGTATGGAAGAAATTGTCAGTAATATTTCCATAACTTGGCAATACGTCGAACTCAGTGTTGCTCTATTCATTAAACACTTGATTCTTTTGGTACAGCTACTGGCTGATTCAACCTATCTCGATCGATCTGACTAGGTCAGTCTGGTCATCACGGAGAACCACGATGTATGTTCACATTTACCGGGGAATAATATATATGATTTAAAAAAATTTAATTCCTTACTTCATTGATACTCCACGACA
>UZAN01049751.1:6304-17274 GCA_900618425.1 Echinostoma caproni
CCAGCTTGGGGTCCATAAGACTGCAACTGGTTGGTTGGAGACAATGAAGAATATAGCAACTAACCGATAGCAGTGGCGTTCTTGTTTTCATTTCTTATGAGATCAGAATGCTTGAAAATAAATGCATGCATAGTTAGATTGTATACTCTGTGCGTTGACCAAAGGGGTTCATTTTCTTTGCCTCCCTCGAAGTAGGCCCAATCCCTCTCCATCTTGTGCTTCATCCCGTAGATTGTGTTCACTATTAGTTTGGCAACGAACAGTGAAATTCGCTTCATTGTATCCGGCTGTACGATGATGATGACGATGATTTGATCCAGAGAATATGTTTATTATTTGTTCTTTGAGCTCAGGTAAAGTCAAACTAGGTTGTACCGGACTGAAAGTTATTGTATTCAAACAAGCGTTTAGAATTTCTTCATCGGTGTTCTCAAGAATGTGCACCAACTTGTATGATTATCAGGTTTTCCGTTATGCATGTAAATCAAGAAGAGAGAAACTTTACTTTTCTCCATGCTGATCGGAGTCTTAACATTATTTGAGACTGCACATTTTGCTTAAAGGCTTTTTTATATGATCTAGAATGGGGAATACCTCACTCCACCTAACTTTTAGTAGTTTTTGAAGACGTGTACCTTGTAGAGACTGGTTATGTTTTATACATTATGTCATTTCTTTTCTCCTGTTGCGGAATAATTATGACAGTAGATTTGGTATAGAACTATCTAATAATTCGGGGTTTATGATCGAATGTGCCGCTGTGGAAGCATTAAAAAAGGTCCCTGGGTCAAGCGCTAAAAAATCCTCCCCAGTATCAAACACTTATGGGAGATCCTTCTTTATACTCCTTTTGTAGTGAGCAACTTCTGAGTTGTTTAATTATTATTTTATGAGACTTTCTCCCACTAACACTAAATCCTTCTGGTTACTAACCCCTGAACCTTCACTTGGAAAATCGCTTCACTTTGTAGGACAAACGACCCTGAACACAGTTCTCAGTTGATGTCTTGCTGAAATATTGTAAAAACGCGAGCTTACTTGGGATTTCCTACACAAAATCAACGCCATCAGTTTTGAAGGTGCATTGCCGTCTCGAAATCACAGGTGTTATTGAATGACTTTGAAGTGTCCTGCACCTCATACAGCCTTCAATAAGCCTAGTGTCTAACAGAATAGGTTTTGACCACATTCAGTAGTATATCTGATGCATGAAACCAATCAATTAAAGGTACAGTTTAAATTTCTGAGTATTTTGTTGCACTAGATACAACCATCACTGTTTAGTCAGTGAAATAGTGCACGGTTGTCCCGTGAATCATTTATGAACGGAAGAACTGCAGTCAAAAGACGTACTGGAAAAAGGAGAGTTGTGATTCAGTTAAGTAAATCACCGCTTTATTGATTCTGTATTTTAAGTGCAGAAGATTACAATTACTTGGGAAGGCAGAACGGGATAATATTTCACAACTAAAAGAACAGTGATTGAAATCCGATAAGAAGAACCAAGTGCCTGTAAAACGATGGACTAGAAAAAGTTACGGGAGTATGAAAATACTGAGGCGAGCTGTCGGGTACAAAAACCAAAATAGTTACACCAGAGAGGGAAAAGAGAAGCAACTGTCTGATAACGGAATAGTGACTGCAGATTGAAAGTTGAGAAAGGACTAATNACTAATAATCGGCCGTAAGTTTTTTTCATTTTGAATAACTTTCAACCGCGCACTTTCGTGCACCGGTTTTGGTTGCTGTATTTTGGCTACCCATTTAAATGAAGCAATAAGAGAAAGACAGGAAGGTTGAAAGTAAAGTAAAAACAAAAAATGGAGAATTTCAGTGCAAAAAATTGAGAATATGCACGAGCGTCACTTTTTACAACACTCGGCCATATCACTCTGTGTCTCTAACCACTGATTACAATTTATCCTGAGGTCCTCATCCAGGCAGCTTAACACAACCCAGTTTGGGTTTTTATACCCTCTTACCGGGTCTTATTTTGATTACCCTTGGATTTGTTTCATTCACTACCTGCATCAGCAAACATCGCGCGCCGTGGCCGCCTATTTGGTAACATGCGTTACACATGCGACGACCGACGTAATCTATGGAGGTCGATCACTTGCTGCAGTGGGCGACCGCGGTTGCCTAAAACCAGGTGTCCAACCTCAGCCTTACTCGTCCGGTTGCCCCACCAGATTCGTGCAATGCTGCGTAGACAGCGGTGTTCGAACAATGACATTATATCTTATCCTGTTTCCTTAAGAAGAGCTTAAATCAGCCCGTGTTCATTTGTATCGGATATCACACGACTGGCCGGCCTCGCCATCGACCGTACTAGTATTGACAGACCTAATGATTATTGGTCTGTATTTCACCCATTTATCTTGTAAGTCGTGTTGATACAGTTGCAGTCAGCCCGTTCCATTTCAGTGACCTGTGTTCGTTACAAAACATGGGTGTGCAGTTACGACAGTCTTGTTTCCTTAATGTTCAAGTTTCCGCACTAGGTAACAGAACCGACTGATGTACTGCAGCATATACTCGATCATTCACGGATAGCAGGATGTCGCGTCGGAGCCACATGTGTCTTAAGTTGGCAAATGCCAACCGAGCCTTCTGTATGCGAGCGGACACTTCGTCCATGAGGCATCCACCGGGCGAGATAAAGCTGTCCAAATAACACTTTCTCTACTAGTTTACCAGTTAGAATGAGGCTGGTACTGGACCAATCGGGTATAGAAGCAATAGTGTACACCTTGGGGGTGCAAAACGCATACCGAACATGGCACTGATACTATCCAGAAAGGCTTACAGATGGCCTGAATCTCCACTTAGCAATATAATATCGTGGGCATAGTTGAGATCAAACAGTCTGTCGTTTGGGAGTAAGTTGATGCTGCTTTCCGCTCACGACGAAAGGGTTGTTTAGAGGGGTCGACTGAGTCGAAGGCCACTTTTATATTGAGGTTGACAAAAATGGTGCCTCTAAGAAAAGAATGTGGGTGCTCCAGCATTTAGTGAAGAGTGAAGATGTAATCGAGACAAACTTTACCACTTCCAAAAACAGCCTGATTCTCACGCGTGCACCGTTCACGTGCGGTGGACAATCGATGACTGAGCATACTAGCGGGAAGTTTAGGGGTAATGTTGATTAAACTAATTACTCTGTGGTTTTCACAAGAGGATCTGCCATCTTGCTTGTAAATAGGTAAAATGACTAATTCACACCACTCAGTTGGGTTCTATTCCCCCTCCCTTATTGAACCCTATAGTTTCGTCAGCTACAAAACTTTCGCTGAACTTCTACCCTTAAACATCGACGGGAACAGCCCACCTGGGCCGGAGGCCTTGTGCCCTTTAAGATGATGTATTTTCCGGAAAATTGCCATTATAGATGGAGGACTGGTATCAATTGGGAGATTTTGCCCTGTTCCCGTAGGATTTGGTGGGTGATACGTCAGGTGTCAATGGGAGCCAGTTGAATCAAGAAGGAAATGTCCAGTCCATTAATCAATACGACGTTGCTGATGAAGAATCAGTATGTCATCGGATTCCATAATTACTTACGCCTATTTCCCTGGAGTTGTATTCCTTGTTAGACGGAAAATAGTGCCAATATTGCCAATGGCCGCATCTTTATCTATCTCTCTACATCTTTCTACCCACCACTTCTCACCGTCATTCCTCAGACCCTTGATGAGCTGGCGTTTAAGGGATTTACTTGCAGTGTCATATGCAGCATCAGGAGGAAGGGTTCTGCGGGCGTCTCTCAGGGCAGCCGAGGTCGACGAGATCCATCGTTTTTGCTTTGAACCTGCGTCAGAGTGCGTCGTTGTTTTTATCAATATTTGCATAGCTTCTTTGATTTGTTTCAGTTTTCATTGAGTTCTTTGGCTGGTTGTTGAACTGATAAGCAATCGGAGAGCTCCGCTTCAAAGGCCAATTTGCAACTATTGTTGAAATTGTATCGTGGGTATCTATTGACGGCGGCTTTATTGCGTTTGTTTGCTGGGTGTATGGAAAATTTGGCTCGTAACAAAGCCTGGTCCGTATCTACAGGTATCGACCAGTGATAGCGGCAGTCTTAAATTGACCCCCTTCAGAGGTAACTGGTGGCGATGTTGTCGATTTGGGTCCAGTGCTATGAAGGGTGCTTCGTAAGTATAATCCGTGGTCCGGGAGTAGTTGAAGAAGGCGATCTCTGTTGTTCGTCCCGTTGGTTGGGACTGCTTGCGGAACACCAAGAAGCCTTTTTGATTCATCCAGGGATCCCACTTGAGCAATGAAGTCTCCGGCGACTACTACAACGTCCGTTGATCGAACGCTTTGGAGTAATTGAGAGAGATCTTCGTAGGATTGGTCAGTGCATACACCGATACATTGAATAAGCATCGACACATCATTCTGTAGCTGCTGACCCGTACTGACTCGTTGAAACGTTGACGCACAGTCGGCTACTAACTAAAATCCAATCAAGAAACGAATGCTCAGCCTGGGCGCTAATCGCAATCCCAACACCAACAACACCGCGAGCGTAGGGTGTCAAATCACATGACACACGAAGAGTGAAGCGTGAGGTTGGGACAGGAGAACGCAGGAAAATGGTCGAAATAGGTTCTTGTATGCGTGTTTTGGAGACAATATCTGTCTGAATTGAATCTTTTAAGGGTTATAGCTAAGATAACTTGCTGACGGATCTAGTAGAGTGGGTACATGTTGAACGCGGCTAACTGGAAAGGGTTTTTTGGTTTCAAAAATCCTCTAACTTGTGATTATTTGACGTTGCTGGTAAAATGCGGAGGGATACCCAATGAATGGCGTAAATAAGAGGAATGCGGGATTATTCGGGATTGAGAGGAAGAACTAGAAAACCAGAGGAGGCTTTTCCAAATAGGTGCTTAAGGGGTTTTACTTCGGGATCCCTGGCCGGTGCCCTTGACTCTGACTGACTGACTCTGACTCGTTAGGCAACGAGAATTTATGGGCTTTTCTTTTGAAACCCTAACCGGAGCTTTCGACTCAAAAGTCTGACCTCAAGGTAGTGGGCGTAGATCTAACGCTTGACTGCGACCGAAGCACTCCTTTGGGAGCTTCTGAAGACCTGCTACGCAAGGTATTTCGGTTCAGTGTTGAGTTCTCTGGCGCGTTGATTGTCAGTCCGCTGTTCGCGATTGGTCTTTAATCTCATGCAACAATCTCATGCGAAACAAGCGGAACGTAGACGAGACATCATCTTATTGGCTGGGGATGCCTGGCTTGGGTGGGCGGTAACTGTTCATTAAAGTTCGGAGGCTTCACCCACCGTCGGGGGAAGCCTCGGGTAACCTGCTTCTTCGTCCGCCACCGTGTTTATTTACTACATTGATCTATCCAGGAGCAAGCGGGGGTAGTCAAAGGAAGCCAGGACGTGTCCAAGTAGCTGGCCTTGTGAGCATGAGTTTTATCTGGTCTCTGTCCATTAACCTTTCAGGCTTGATAGCATCTGTGGCTGTGAGAAGCCGTCCTGTCTATCTCNGGTCATAGAGGCACCCAAGCCATCACACCACATCAAGATACAGTCTCATCGTGATGGCAGCTGAGAGGTCATCCATTGCTTAAGATGGGAAAGAAAGAAAACGAAACCCCATCCGCAAGTGAATGCAGTATCCAAGTTCAGGGAGGATGTGAGTTTTATTCAGTAGAGATGGGCTGAAATGAAGAAGTATTTGACACGGAATAGAAAACATGACCTTGTTCTCAACTGGAGAAGCAAGCTGAAATATAAAAGAAGAATAACCTAAATGAGTAGTCCTACTCAATTCAATGAGTCTCCGTAGTTATCGAGTAAAACCGACCAGGATGAAGGGTCGGGAGCCTGGAAGTCACCGGTAAGAAGACGCAATTGAAGGCCAAACTTTCTGCCCGAAATGGGAGCTAAAAGGCAGCGGCCGAAATTACTGCACGGAGGGGTATCGTTACTAGCTGTTCCAACTGATTTGGCCTCCCAGTAGTCCTTAACATTTGAGGAGCACACGGCAGTGATCGAAGATGATGGTTCCAACTGCTTTCAAGAGAACACACATTCAAGGGATATCTTTTTTAATTTTACTTCTTTTTATTGAATATACAATGGTACAATTTTCAGGAAGGGGGAGGCGGCCAATTAAAGGGCTGCCGTTCAACACACAATGGATAAAGTCAGGCGGTGGTGGTGGGATTCGAACACACATCCCCAGGGTGATAATTTGGTGACGTTACCACCGGGCCACCACCGCAATAATTACTACGACCAGGAAGATCACCGCGTTTGGGATTTCCAAAAATCATGACGTGTTTGTAAGGAGTCAGAAAAGTGGATAGCTGGAGGAAAAGTTCAAAGAAGATGAATTGAAACGAGAGATACTTTTGGAGCACGCATTTAACGGATAATCAGCGGTTTACCTTACTAACGGGTGGTTTGCATAAGTTCGGAGAGCGCAGCGCAGCGCTTATTCTATCTTTTTGGAGCTATCGTGAAGTAGGAAAGCGGTGCAAGTGAAATCAGAAAAATGGAGGAGTAGGATAATTTTATAAGTTGGAGAAGCTTTCTTTTATGCTTCGCATACAAGATAACTAGGTAAATTTCAGATAAAAATGAAGTTGGAAAGGAATAATTTGCAAGAAGCTGTTTGGTCAAAGAATCAGAATGTTTGGATTCCGGTGGAGAGAAAGAATAAGTGTTCAGATTTGTGAGCAGACAAGGTGTGCCTCAATTCTCCGTAAGTTTATCGAGCATATTTTCCTAGCCTGCATAAAGTGTTACTGGTAAGCGGGAGTGAGTGGCTCAGTTGGCGGAAGGTTGAGCGTTTTGGGTGTAAAACACAATCATATACCTGGTTAAACCTCCCGGGGTGAAGAAGAGTTTGAGATAAAAAGGTGCAAACTTGAAGAACAATGTCGGAGAAGTTTGAAACAGATATGAAAACGTCCAAGTTGAGGCAATAAGCGTTGTGCTGAACATTCATCCTGTTGGGTGTATAAAGCTTTGTTTGAAGCGGACATCTAGAGAAGATAGATGATAGTTTAAGCCTTCGAGAACTGATAAAATGTTAAGTGTGAAATATTCCAATTTCTATTATTTTAGGCATTACCACCACGAAAGCAATTCGTCCGCGCCATTTCCTTCCTCACCGCCTATCGGATTCAGCCACATGGAACGAACGGTTGTGATCTGACCTACCTCAGTCACTGTGATCCCCGAGGTGAGCTCTTTGCAAAATTTTCCATCACACTGTTTTATCCGGTTGTTGTTGTTCTCGTCGTCTTCTGTTTCATTTGGCGGGGGCTTATTATCCGGTTGCCGAAAAATTGGAGTAGGAATGGAGGCAAACAAGTTGGCAGCCATAATGAACTAATAATAGATTAGCCGTCCTAGCGGGGAATTTATATTTGTGGCCAATGTCGTTTCGGTTGACCGAAAGTCGTGAAATAGTCTCCTACACTGTGAGCTCATATTATCTGTAACTTACTAGTTCATTTACTTCCTCTTCATGAATTTCCTTTATGTGTTCTGTGAAGAATACATTTTTGCCCGTCTTATCCACTTAAACGATTTTAAACGTTCTGTTAACAAAACAAAATAACTACCTCAAGCGAACCTTGCTCAACTGGAAATCAAAGGGGATAGCAAAGGCGTATCTGTCTAACTTCTGTAAAGACCAAATTTTCAACTAAAAAACTAATAATAGAA
Organism: Echinostoma caproni; assembly: GCA_900618425.1. Taxonomy (NCBI): domain Eukaryota; kingdom Metazoa; phylum Platyhelminthes; class Trematoda; order Plagiorchiida; family Echinostomatidae; genus Echinostoma; species Echinostoma caproni. Next base: position 14,010 of record UZAN01049751.1, read on the forward strand.
TCATTTATGTTCCTCGTTAATCAAAGATCCGCTCAGAAATAGGCTAAATAATCACTTAAACCTGAGAACGGTTACTATGCAATCGAACTGGAGACAAATATTCCCGTAAAATTTACTTGTTGGGTTTTTATTATGGAATGAATTACTTTTGTACTAAATTTATTTTATTAACAAGTTCAGCACGCGTTTTATAACGCGCTGGAAATGTTCATTCTGACTTCATACTAACAGTTGCCATTTACAAAAGGGAAGAAAATGGGATTAAAAAATGACTTGCCTAAATTTTCATTGGATACACTCTGTTTGTGTGGTTGGTTTCCAGGGTTTAACGGTAGTGAACGAATTCCGTGGGTGCTATTATTTTCAAAGATGGGGTAATTGTATCCCGTGTCACCGGTAACGCAGCTGGGCGTTTGGGATTAGTTGTCCTTTATCGTTCAAATGGGTGTCTTTTCACCCGACTCTAGACAAAGAAAAGCCTCACTGCCTTGCCACCTGTGTCTGTTCTATCTCCAAACTAAACTTTGAACGGATGGGTGTTGCTTTTCCTATATTCTTACAATACCGAGAATGCATTGATTCGTAACGGAAGCAAGCGTAGGAAGAAACTGGTCGAACGTTGCTGACTATTGAGCACACATTGCGACGAGTTGGTTGTACCACTAGACCGAATGTTCACTTCTCCCGCATCGCATCTGCACCAGAGCTGTACTGTCGTACACTTTGGACTTTTTATTCACTGCCTGTCGTCTGTTCCAATTCCTGTCCACGGTTGTACAAACGAATCCGTGGGTAACTCTAAATTCAATTTTCTCAGTTTTGCTGATTTGTGCCAAAAAGGAAATGCACAAAAGCGCGAGTTTTACGGTAACTGATAACTGTTTACGGCGAGTTCGTATGACTGATATTGCTCCTGATTGTTCTCCTCTGCGTTCAGATTTGATGTTTTGTGGAACCCAATAGCAAAAAATGTTCCCGCATCATTTATTTAATTCGTTCTATCAAATATATGGTGTAAGCGTTTTTTCGTAGTGGGAAGCGGTCAGTTAAAGGGTTGCCAAACGGTACACAGAAAATGTGGAATGGTAGGCGGTGGCGGTGATGAAGTTTCGATACAATGCTTCCGGCACTATGACCTTAACCGATTATCCATCGCCGCCATACTTTTGAAACTAATCGACACTAGTATCGTTTGTTTTTTCATTACGTACCAAAAACTGAGAGACTGGGCGTAGCCTGACAAACATTTTTGTTCTCTGTACGCATAATGGTCTCGGTGCCCGAGGGTTTTCCATTCTCTGGTAGATTTTTCATGTGTTCTCACTGAGCCGTAATCAAGTGGTGCAACGATGTGCGAGTACGAAGTGCACGGTCACTTTAACTTTCGATGTGTCACTATAGCCATATCGGACAGAAACAAATGCACTGAAGCGAAAAGTTGGACCGGACTTGTCTGTCATTCGTCGATTGAGCGTTTCATTATGCTACAATGTGGTCTGTTACGCTTTCGTTTATTCTGATCACTTATCCCCGGAAAATATGACTGCCACGATAACTGATACATTTAAAGGCGGTTAGATTAAGTCGTCCACGCTGAAATTGTAATTCTAGCGGCAGTTTAGAAATATTTGGAATCGTTTCAAACTATCGAGTGAATAAACTTGGAACAATCATGTGAACAACTGTACCACAGCGGAGAAAAGGTAGAGTGTGATGTTTAAGTCGGTTGCTCGCTAGGTTGAATACCAAACCGGAAATACAAAAGGAGAATGTGGAATGAGGTTGGAAAAGATTGAACACTGTGAACAAATGGTAAACTCACGTCAATCGTTGCGCCAAACTGGGGCAGAACTGGAATGCGTGTGTCAGTGGCCGTTGAACAACTAATTAAACTGCAAGAAAAAAGGATTTTGATAAGCTGATCATAAGAGACAGACTCTTGAAGTTTTATTTAAATAGGGTCACACTGTCTGTTGATCCCGAGCATGAGTGTCACGAAGATCAAAATGTTTGAATTTTATTGGATTGGTTCGTAACATGATTTGAATGGCCAACATATACATGAATTCATATTTTTTAGTCACATCTAGCACCTGGGTAGGATGTACGTCACACACAGGATGTCTGTAGTGTTTGGTTTCTTCTCGGCAGTGGCAAAGATGGGCGAAGTTTGAAAAGGCGTGGTTAATGCAATGAACGCGTCTAGCTTATATCCTGCCCAAACCAACGGTGTATAATGAAAAACTCATGAACTGGAAAATCTGCGGCTGGTTTTGTACGATTTATGATAACCGTCTGTACATGGTATCTTCAATACGTGGTACGCAGAACTTTAAAAAGGTCACTTTTGTTTATTTTTCCACTTTATCTACTCACCTGAAATCTACCATAAAACAATATGACAATATTGTCCAATGCACTTGTCCACTGAGCTGAACGCTCGTTGTACCATCAAAACATATTACTTGTAGCACTCTAAATGAGGCTCCAAAATGGTCGTTTTAAAATCTTACTGAATGACAAATGCTAACTTTATTTCATAACAACAATCCTAATAATAAAGAACAGAACCTATAACTTGTTCACTGGCAGACCACTGTCAGATTGCCCAGGCTAAACCAGGGGAATTTTCTTTGAGAATTCATAACTGGAGCATTCAACTAGCCAAAACCTGATCCGCAGAGAAGTGAGACGGTGTGCGGAAACCGCAAAAATTAGGGATAGGTGTCCAATTCATCGGATCATGCCGTTTGAGTGGGACTGAACGTCCAATGTTTCTCTACGCAGCTCGATGCTCACTGAAGCAGGCGACCACTACGGTGTGGTAGTTATTCTGAATTGGTTTCAAATCAGGTTTTTAGCCAACTCCATTCAATGAACGTCTGGGGTTCGCATACCCCGTTTTAACCTTAAATTTTGGGTTCTAATCCTCTCATATTGGTGAGAAAAAGTTTGCGCTTCTTAATGGTAATGAGTGCAACTTCCTCAATAGAGACTGTTTGAAACCCCTGGTCATATATTAACAGTTCACAAGGTGGAAGAGGAGGGTAACTAATCAAAACCCAAGACACACATCATCAATCATATTCAGACTTTCAGAATTTCAATATATTAGAATCAATCCATTCAATACCTTGGGCTACCGTTATGAGATCCTTTATATTCTATTAAAGCTCTCCAGGTCTGCGAAAGTCTCGCCATTAGTGGACGTGACAATGGGATCTCAGGCTGAGAATTCTTTGTGCCAACGTTCCAATCCCTACCG
>UZAN01049753.1:1427-18610 GCA_900618425.1 Echinostoma caproni
GACTTGGAGTGGTGAACCACATAAAGCCCCGATAGATTAGATGTGGTATTGAACCGGACTACAGGAAAGCTGCCTACCACCAAAGTCGTGTGGTGATGGCGGGGCTCGAATCTCGGACCATATAGTCCATACAAACCGGTGACAGCAAGTAAACCACTGCGCCGCCATCACCCCTTAGGCTAAAAAAAACTGTACCCTCACGTAGTGTGTTTTTGTTTCTCATTGTTTTGCATACAACAAAGTCTGTCCGGAAAACGGCGACTAACCAACCAGTCTGTTTGTTCGTTTTGCCAATCATCATGAGGCAAACCGTCCTCTAATGCATCTGGTATACTAGGATTGTGAAAAGTTCAGTAGACTCGGTGGGATTCGAACCCATGCGTGAACGCCACCCACGTTTTTCTATAGTGCGCGCTCTACCAGCTGAGCACAATCCCAAACAATCCCAACATAAAATTTCAATCTGCCAAACAACCGTTTTCGCATCAGGTATATTCACGAATTCAGTTATTGATTTTAACCACAATAACAACCTCCAACTAAACATGCGATTTCATTTTTTGCTCTACCAACCATCAATGTTGTAATTTGATCCTGGTTATATTATTCACCAGAAATGTAATACAATGTTTTTTGTAATAAAAACCTTACAAATAACAAAACTTCGCAACCTCACAAACAAGCCTCATTTCGGTGGGAATAAACTTCTGTGGATTGCCTATGAGTAGCTGAGGGAGGAGAGTAGATTGGACAATGTGAATGGGAAGTATCAATCATAAAACATATGCAATGATATTGACAAGGATATGCTGGTTACTGTTGCAATAATCTTACTTTCGTATCAGATTTTGAAGACCCAAGTGTATGCTAGTTAAATTAGAATATGAAAACGGTGGCAGTACTGTCAGATGAAAAAAGTTAGTCATTCAAAACAAATGCTGTTACACCGTATGTTCTGATTTAAAATGTTTGCATTGCAATGGTTACCGAAATGTATTCAATGTTTTTTGTCCCATAGAGACCGCAAATGCTTCAAGTTGATTATAACACAATGTACATTTGGTCCCTACGCAATCAACATCCGAGCTGGTATCAATCATGTGTGTGTGTGCACCATTCCGGTTTGATTGGAGATGACATTTCTATTGCGGTTTTGAGATCCCTATGATTCTGGTGAATTGCGTGTTGTCATCAATAACAGCTGACCAAATGAGATGATGTGACAGGCGTACGCGCGCACACACACACGCACGCACGCACAGGCAAGCGAGTGCAAACACGCTCATCCCCCACAAAAATACACATCACCAAGGTGAATGAATGTACCCGAGATTGGAAAACAGCGGATGGAGGTTGTCCTACATGCATTCCTAAGTGTAGCTCACTTTCATTCAGATATGGTAAATTTCAAAATGATTCGCACTGCAAGATAAGTTCATGTTCACCGTGAACAAAAAGATGACGAGGGAGAACAACCAGGTAAAGCATCCGAACGGTGAAAGAGATGATTCAACGAGACATGAAATATATTTTTATATATTTTAGGAGATGGAGGCATACACTGAGTTGTAAAATGTTCGCTGCAACATTTCGATCCATACTAGGACTCATTGCCAAACGTAAATGAAATGAATGAGATAATGGGATTACCATTTTTCCGTGCGCCTGTGTGCTGTTTGTACGTCCACCAATCGTCACGGGTTTGGCGAGTGACGTAATGTTTATCTATCTCGACATGTGGGTCGATCGAGTGCATAGCTGCCAGGATAAATCGTTCCCTCTTCTTCTTAGCTCGCGCCACCACCTTTGCGTTATCGATCGCAATCTCGTGACCTGTCCCTGCGCAGTGGTTCCAGAGTTGTGACCTCGGATCAGAATTGAGCAAGCTTGTGTTTGTGTAGACGTGTGTGTAGTTTTTTGCCTGTCCTACCTATGTAGTGTTGCTTGCAGCCCGGGCACTGGATTGTGTAGATTACTCCTGATCGTTCGTGCTGTTCGATTCGATCGTTACCGTTAAAAAGAAACGATCGCACGGTTGCTGCCGGTTTATGGGCGATCTTGATTACCAACGGTTGGAGTTTTCGTTCGGTGGCTTCTGACGTGCAATATATATATATATATATATATATATATATATATATATATATGACTGAAGAAGTTTCGGCCGATTATCTGGTTGGTGGTATTGTGCACTAGACTGCATTGCGTGCGTGGAAGTAATGGTACCAGGTTCTCATTTGGGTATTTAAAAAACGAACGTTTACACAGCCACTTGACTACATACAAAATTCACCGTGCGAGAAATACATTTCGTATTGCGGATCAATTCGTTCATTATTTGGTCTATGATGCATGCCAAGGAACGAATATGTTTGTCAGGTAGTAGTATGTAGTCAGGTTGTAATTGTTTCCAACCGAGTTATAACCCCGGAGGCCAGTGCTGAGATGAGTGAGGTCTGTGGCCTGCAGCAAGCTCGCAAAGATGGGTTGGGCTATATCGCGTAAATGGAAAATGAAGAACGCTCTGATCAGCTGCCCAGTGGCCTAATGAGTAGCATGCTTGCGTCCTGCCTGTGATGTTCCGAGTTCGATCCCAAGTTGGGTCGATGGATTCGTACTGCTGATGAGACCCAAACAGGTAGAAACCTATAGCTCACTGAGGATAAAGGGAAACACAAGTTTCAGGTCTTTGATCGGCAAATCACAAGATTACAAAATATCAAACTGCACCATGGCCAAGTTTCATACAATCAAAGTTTGTTGACGATGATGGTAGTGATCGATTTACACCCTAGATCTACGCACCAGAAGTTCGTCAGTTACAGTGATATAAACTGCAATATGGCATCAGAGAATGAAAGCAGATTAACTTTCAATGAGCTTAGTTTCAATTAATCCAACACAGGCGTTAATCGTATCACGCAAATAACACTGCAAAAACATTCACAGATAACAACAATAAAAAAATATTTAAATCCATGCAATGATGTGAGTTCTCAAGGACATTGCTAGAAACACTGACCGTTAGCCCAAACCGTTGACCGTAAAGCACATGTCTCATTTATAGAGACTTCGGTCTCCAATTCCTCCCGCGCAGTTTTTCTATTTAAGTTCGGTCAGCGAAATAAGAGGACTGCACTTTGCCGAGCATGGGAACAAACAGCTGATCAGTGTTCTTCAGAGTCCATCATTCACTAAAGTGAATTTAACAAAACACTAGTATGCTATAATCGGCTTTGTCAACCTACTTCATCACTTAACTAGTTCTTTACTAGATAGTACTAGCTAGCCTTCGTATTCAGTTTATTGTAGAAATGGTAATAACCAACGGGAACAGAAGCACTTCATCAGACAGCAGTTTGTTAGATTAAAATTTGATCAAAATGATGTGTTCTGCTATTTGCCTACCACGATTTTCCCCATTGTTTTTGACTTAGAGTGACTGTTACGCTTGTCTCTGGTTGGATTGATTGATTGATTGACGGATGTCTTCAGCTAGCACACACCCCCACGTTCACGACATATAGGCTGACTCTACTACAATATCGAACACCTCTAGCCAATCGGATCTTAGTAATGAACTGTCTTCGCTGATTGATTCGCTGACTGTTGAAATGCCTGCTTGACCGCATTTGAACATCTTGTGACAGTTGGGCCAGTTGTCGGCCTGCCTGCTTGCTTGTTGCTCGTTCCTGCATGCTCACCGATCTGTGAACTGACTAACTATGTGCCCTCTACGATAAAGGTACTTCCTAATTCACCGCGTGCTTTTCTACCTACACAAAAAGGACAAGTCAACCATTACCTTAGAATAGCTAACATTTACCGCGAGCACCCAAGAACGTCAAGCACCAGCGCATCTGGTCTGACAAAAAGTGGCCTTCTAATTCTGCTGTCTCTCTTTCGTTTCGCCAAAAAGAACTCAAAGAAAACACATCTCGTTTCATCTTGGAAAACGAAATAATAATAATAATAACAAACCCACTTATAGGCCAAAATGTTTGTTCTTTTGTTTATAGAAACCGAACTACTGACTGGTTGAATCAAGCAATCTTCGTTAATCGCATCTCTCTGATTGATCACAGACTGTAGAAACCAGAGTGGAGAAAATCCCTCTTCTCGGTTCGAGGCCTGACCACTGTTGTTCCCCCTCCCAATTACCCCTTTTCGAGCCTGTGTGAACACGTTCTCTTGAGTCATTCCTGCTTTGACCTTGATCACCGCGTGATCCCCCGTGTTAGTCATTGTCTATGGTTGCTTGATGTCGGATTCTCGTGTCCAATGACCTTGTGTGTCTACCTATCAATCCCACCCGTGTCATTATCCTGTGCACTAACGTGACCTTGGTGTATCATTGCCCCAATCCATAACCGCCCCAGTCCCTCGCTATATACCCCGTCATTCGTTGTCTTGCTCTTAGCGAGTGCATACCTGACTTCGAACACTGGTTCACGTTTGGTGAGCAGGATTTCTCCCCGTGGCAAACAGATCATTGTCGATCTGTTTGAATTTATCTTGGCTGGTCACGTTAAGTGAATAGAATCCCTTGCTTGACCTAACAGGTATTTATGTTCCCTCTTTGTATATTTATTTCCTTGTCTTTATGTCAGTTCTCTACCCATTTGTTTGAACTCACCTTTTTGGCTGTATAGCGACTGAGTCGCATTGTTGAGGTACGTTGTTCTTTGACTAGCCTAATGAAATAAACAGTACTGTACGCATTGCGGATCAATATCGTTCTGACTGCGGGGTCCGCACTTCGCTACGCCTTGCTCAACGGTCTCATTGACGCTATACAGAACGATCGTAGAATAGTCGATTACACTCGGGCTACGGTCGAGCCAGAACAAGTCGTTTTGGAATTTACACAGCCTTAGTTCCTTATAAAATTATTCCTTTTTCACAGATGATGGTTACTGTAAAAATAATTTTGATCTGTATAATTATTAGTGTCAGTTTATGGGAGACCATTCGTCTTGAATTTAACTGGAAATATGCCATTTGAGCAGAGTAACTGCATTCTTGCTCATTTGATGATGATATTTGAAAAGAACAAAATTTCCCATAAAGAAAGCCATTACTTTCAGCTGCCCATATCCCGCCGCATCAGAAAACTGAGTCTTGTTTGGTGAAATTCGGTATGTGTTGAGGCTGTGACAAAGATCGCTGTATTATGTGAACGTAACACAGTGATAAAACCAGTTTAGGTCACCAAACGGAATAAAGCAATGTCAAACTTTGAATTAAAATAATTTTTTAATAATATTATTGCAAGTAATAGTAGTACGAATGTTTCCATTTACTATTTGTTTAAGTAGTAAAAGATATACAATCAAACTTCGGGAAGAGAGCTGCGACCAAACACAATTAGCCGAAAAAGTACATGGAAGCGGAAGTGGACCGTGGTGGAAGGCTTCGAACTCAGGATCTCTAGGTTTCGGGTTGCGAGGACCTTACAACCTAATCATTACAATGGTTGGTCCTATCAAGGCCGTACAATATTGTGTAATTATCGTTGATATCTTTTTGAAAAGTTTTTGCACTTTTTCCGTACTTGATCAATCCCACTGATTCCAAACGAGATATCCCATAATGATCAATCTGTGTGCTATATCGTTTCAATGAAAAATGAAAACAATCTGATCAGCTGCCCCGGGTAAACGAGTGGGTAGCATCCTTGGGTTCTACTTGTGAGGTCCCAGGCTCGATTCCCATTTGCTTTGATGGATTTGCACTGCTGATGAAACCCAACCAGGTCGGAACAGATGTCCAGTGCTTCCCAGCTTTGCAGTTCACACTTCAATTGATCTGTGCACGACGAATTTCCAATTTACAATCTGTGTGAGTAAACAAAACCAATTTCAACTGATAAGAGTTTCTAAAAATGATATAGTCTTTCTGTATTCTATATTGCTACCTAAGGCAGAAAAAGAGGCTGAAATTGTTTTCGCAAATGGTGCAGAACCGTCTCTAGTTGTTCAAGCATCAGCAGGGGCACTCTTCTCCGCGTTAAATGCGCATTGAACGGACGACAGGGAACGAAGGTGACTCTAACGGTACTATAGTGGCACATCAAGACAACTTTCGTCGGCGTTTCTCGAAAACTTTCAAAATGAAGACAGTACGAAAGAAGCATTGGGTGGTGAGCATGTATCAAAAATCATAGATGAAAGTTCTATCATGGGAAAAGCTTATAAGCTCATGCTTTTCTTGTTCCATAGGTTGGTGTTGTGGTTAAAAAACTGTGGATACATACAATTCTTTGTGTCTAAATGTCACATTATACGGGATTCTTCCAATACTGCACGCAGCTTCACCTATGTTGGAATGTAAGGTGTACTAATGTTTCATCAAGTCTCAGTTTGAAAGATGCAACGCTTGGCACAAACAGACGTCGTGGGGTGGGAGAGAGTTCCAGATCGAACACATTCTGACTGCGAATGACTGACGCCGGCATTCCGATCGGCAATTTGAGACCACCAGTTTGAACGGCTGTCCTCTAAGATGAACGATGGGTGATAATCTTAGCAGCGGGTGACACGGGTGTCTTGGGTTTTCAATTATTTGGTATATCATAAACGTATCTCCTCTGATTCGCCGATGGTGATTGGAGTATAACCTCGCTAAAATCGCCTTGATAAAGGTTACCCACGGTAACCGGAACGTTGGCTTATTTTCACCTGTACCGACCGCTGTGTTTTCAAAATTACAACTTATATGAAACATATCATATGGCATCGAATCTTCGATGCACTCCGAATGTCGTTCGGATCTACTACTCTAACCCCAGCGACTGCAATCTCTCTGCGTATCAATATCGATTCAACCCCTTAAACATTTTGGGGGCCATCCCTTGTGAACGCCCTGGATTCCGTGCCTGGATAGCGTACTCTGTGGGTGGGCGAAGGTATGCTGATACCAGACGGGGGGAAAGCGCTGATTGAAACCGGTCAAAGACCCGTTTAAGCAAACAGACATTCGTTACAACTGCTTTCGACACCTTGGTGCAGTTGAGTGAGGAGCTTAAGTTTTTAATCTCTGAATATGAAAGAGTGGGCTACGGTTTTGCAGCACGACAACCACTTACCGTTCTGGACGGTGTAATTCGTTCCATTGAATTCGATTTTGTGAACCAAATAGAAGTAATTCCACTTTGGAATAATATTTGCAAACTTCATTTCTATCAGATAGATAGAACGCCGTGATTCCGTTTTCCATTAAAAAGTCTCGATCGATGAATGAAGCTGTTAAGCCAATGATGGTATCCGGTAAACTTCTCAATGCATTCCAACGATTAGGTGTGGCGTTTGAGAATCCACAGATTATCTCCAGACTGGGGGATGAAATCAAAAAAGGGAAATAAAATCAATATTCAACCACGTCAGTATCGATCACAAATCTTGCATTACTATTAATTATTCCAGAGGTGATGAGAACAGCATATCTTTAACCTTTTTTATAAAAAAAAACAAACCAGAGTTTTGTTTTTGTTATTGCGGCTCAAAATGTTTGATCTCCATTCGGATACAAACGAACGCTAAGCAGAAATCCCCGAGAAATTCTTTTTTTTTCAGATGTACATATTGCACAAACTTTCCAGTTTATACGTGATAGGCATCCGCCCTCATATGTGAAAAGTTACTTTCGCCACATGCTATTCATTTTCCGGCAGTCTACCTAGGTAGAGGTTTAAAGAAAGGCTTCCGATGAGAAACGAAGGGACCGACTTGTTTGGAACACGCATAGAATTGAATTCGTAAAACACAACAGTTTGTGCCTGCTAACTCAATATTTGGACTAGTGGGACTAAAACCATGTTGATTCGCACTATCGTGAATAAAAAAGTATCTCTTCCCATGGGATAAAGACGATCCCGGCACCCAGTTACCCCGTCTACAAAAGAGTTGCAAATGTTCACGTCCATCTGCGACCAAAATCATCATCATTCACATTCTTTCTAACTAATGAGATACTAAGTGAGAGTAGATTATCAAAAGACAAGCAATTTGGCGAACGAGCATTCTTTCGTAACTTCGTGCAGGCAGGCATTTACAGTTATATGTTTATATGTAAGGTACAAATAATTGGGATTGGTTTATTGGTGTTAAATAGGAAAGAACGACAATGTCAAATTGAGTAGATGTCCTTTGAGAGAAAGAGGGGAAGGGAGAACAAAGTCCATTCTGCAAATCTCCGACGAGCTTTTGCATGCGCAACACACTACTCCATGTTGCGTCATTATGACATGATTGAGGCCATGGTTTGGTTCGTCACCTAGGTTGCTGGGGTGGGGTCAAGGCTACTGGAGTGCGGTAACCCTTTTCTTCTGTTTGCACTGTGATGGGTGGGCGTAGTATTTTGATTGATACTGCTTCTGTCGGTGTCAGGTGACGTTGCCGAATATAATTCGACTTGTTTTGAGGCACTTTGTAAATGACTTTGAATGCATCGTTGTCTATCTGGTACCCGGTATCAGCGTGGTGGGCCACAATCGCACTAGTTATTATTGTTTTCTTGAAACTCGTGCTAAGCTAAGCCGATTTGCGTTCTGTGATCCTTCGTGAAAACTGTCTCATCGTTCGTCCCACATAACGTAAGGAACATGCAACCATGGCTGAGGAGAGGATGGACATCTTAGCCTTGAGATTTGTACGGAGCTGTTGCCAGCGTGTACACGTCGCACGTAGAAACCTTATTTTGGATCCGTTCGAGTGATTGATTTTCAAACAATTTCTGATTAGTTCACCACTCGAATCTCTTTTGAATGGGATCTGCAAGAACTGTTTTTGCCTTTTCTCACGCCGGGTATTTGACAGACAGATAAAGATAAATTTAAAATCATCTGACCATAAAGTGCTCAGATAGAGTTTTTCCAAGGCGCCAGGCACTGTTGATAATGTTCGATGTGGTTTTCACTCCCTGGGAGATCGTTAATTTCACTCGATTTGAATGCAGTTCAAACGCGTTGGAACTTTTTCTGATAACGGACAAAGAGCACTAAACAGCTGTTTCGTTCTGTTTGGGATTCGTCAGCAGTGCGTAAATTTTGTGTCCCTGTCAAGACTCGAACCGCGAACATTTGGGTCGGGACTTCAAGCCATTGCCCTCGAGCTACACGGTCGACGGTTATCACCTTGTGCGAATGGCTCAACCAATTTTGATGATGAATGTTTAGTTACTATTGTTGACCCTGCAGCTCAAAGGTAATGGTTTGAAGTCCCGACTCAAATGTTCACGGTTCGAGTCCTGTCAAGGACACAAAAGTTATGCACTGCTGTGAAAACCCCAAACCGGACCAAACGGCTGTCCAGTGCTCGTTGCTGGTTGTTACAAACATCACCAACGCATTTAAAATGCTCCAAAATAAGTTTCTAGAGGCACGAAAACGGTTTGGGTAACTAAACTCATCACCCAATTTGATTATGTTTCGTTACGCATCAAACGTGAATGATTATTTTCTGCTCCACCTGTATAAAGAAAGAAAGTTTGAAGAAAGGGATCATATTATACACAGGGCAAATTTGATCTCAATACGATTTTATAATCGCATTTGTGCACCAGCAAACAGTTTTTACGTCGATAATGTTTGTGTTTCCGGTGTTATCGTACTCCAATTTCATTTAAAGTTTTGATAAACAATGAAATTGTTCATTCTCACAAATATTCCTCGCATGACGTCCTATCTCAAAATGTACATGTTTGAATGCCCTTTTACTAATATTTTCTTTACAAAAAGTATATAGCTTGTGTAGCTCAGCAACGTAGCACCAAAAGTTGGACAATCAGACGGTTCTTTCGGGGTTTCTATGAGGTGACCGGATCTGCGTATGATCAAAATTCTACGAGTGTCACGCATTGGAAGTCTGTGTACCTTCAAAACACGTTTGTGGCGATTTATGTGCTTGTCCACCAGTTCTATGCCAGCAGTGACTCAAATACAACCATTCTCTTTAGCCTTCGAACCATTTGAACAAAACCTAAATGTTTTGGTTCGAATCCGGGCAGAGAAACGCAAATAAGGGACGGGGTGCTGGTTAGTCTTAAGAAACAAACAACAGTGCTGCTCCTGAAGCAGAATCGCAAATGTTTTATTGCACGGAACACGACCACTTTTTCCGATGTATGCCGTTCGAACCGATTGAATTAGATTCTTGAATTATGCACGCATCATATTTCATAACATTTGCAAATATTTCAAAAACGATTTGCGTCGCTTAGCGATCAGTCCAATAGAATTTTATTCAAATGTGGATTCCATGATGAGATCTGTTCCGCGTTCAGGTGAGGGCGTCATTTACGAATTATTGTTATATTTGTAACCCGAGTGTACAGGAAACGGAAGCCAGCACTGAATGAAATTTGCTACAGCAACAAGCAACCTGTCAACTTGAACTCGTGCCTCCATTGGATCATCTGGAGAAACTGAACGAACATAAAACCCACAAGTTGCAGGAACGATATTTTTTGATAATTTTAGTTGAAGTAACTATTGTCATGAGTCAGAAGTTCAGGAACGCGCGACCTGTTTATTCATGCAGAAAAGACATCATTATCGTGTGCCAAACAATGCAAAACCCAAGCCACCCGTGTCACCCGCTGCTAAGATTATCACCCATCGTTCATCTTAGAGGACAGCCGTTCAAACTGGTGGTCTCAAAATGCCGATCGGAATGCCGGCGTCAGTCATTCGCAGTCAGAATGTGTTCGATCTGGAACTCTCTCCCACCCCACGACGTCTGTTTGTGCCAAGCGTTGCATCTTTCAAACTGAGACTTGATGAAACATTAGTACACCTTACATTCCAACATAGGTGAAGCTGCGTGCAGTATTGGAAGAATCCCGTATAATGTGACATTTAGACACAAAGAATTGTATGTATCCACAGTTTTTTAACCACAACACCAACCTATGGAACAAAAGAAGCGTACGATAGTAAGCTATTCTCCTAATAAAACTTTGAACCTTGAAATCGGACAATCAGCAAATGTAATTGTGCGCAAACGAGAAAGTCATTTATAAATCTACAGATGGTATGAATCGTGTTAGTTTCACAATATGGTTTTAAGTTTGTTCATGTAAAACTATCCGCAGCTCAGAGTGATAAGACCGCAATGCGCTGTGCAAAGTAACAATGAAGTGGCAAATTCTGTCGTGCGCTGAGGAAAATGAAAAGCAAGTCCGCATAGTACTACTATTTCCATAATTTTTAGTTTCATCAGTGATTCGAAACTATCGATCCAACTTAAGACCGAACCCGGAGCACACCGGACTATACCATGAGCAGAAGACTACTTGATAACTGGACAACTGATCATATTGATTCACGGTTTCTCTACACGAGACAGCTGTGGAATCCTTCCGAGCTTTTCAGCTTCCGTTTCCTAGACTGGTGATTAGACGAAAGTCATCAGATTACAATCTTTATTGATCTCTTATAGAAATAACATTATTTGTTTCAACATAAATATGAATGAAATAATCCTCAAAATTGTTCAGTTTATATCATGAGTTGATATCTTTCCTCAGAACTGTACGATAATTATTAATTTTAAGCGTTTTATTCACTCGTAAGGCAAGTTACATGAACTTGCTCAACCCTTGTTTATATTACCAATTTTTTCTTATCATCACTTACCACATTCAACCTATCAATTTGTTTCAGGTCATCACCTTGTAAAGTACAAGCATTCTATTCGTCTGTAAACGATATGTGGTTAGGGCGTGGTCTCATTGTACATCGCACTTCCAACAACAACATCCGTTATCTGTATGAGACAACGTATCGTGCCAATGAACCAGCTCGCCCCGTCTTCACCCAACCATATAATGTAAACTTGACTTTTTAATCATTTTTTCAATTGATATGGTGAAGCAGTTTTTCGAATACACCTTCGCTATGAATTAGATTGACTGGTGGACACGAATAGTATCTCTAATTGCTTTATTCCAGAGTTAAGAAATAACACCTTGTTTCACTCTTCTCAAAACCCGGCCCGAATGCATGCGAACTAAATTATATCATGAACATCACGAGTTCATTTTTTCTTCTGGACATGAATAAATCACGCAAAAGAATTCAGATTTGTTCGGGAGCCTACTTCAAGAATACCTGCTCCGTACATACGCTGCGTAAATGCGGAAAATCGCGTTTCGAATGCCCGTGAACCGTGAAATCTGTAGTCGAATTTCCATCTAAAATTCTCCGTACCTTGTAAGCTGACTAGTCTACATGACACCTGGTACACGATTTTCGGAGTCAACTCAATCGCACGACTCACAAGCACAAGTGATATGTGTTTACCCCTGGTCTTTCGGGAGTCTCGTTCTGGTGGTATATTTCTCGTGAACTATCGGTACCACGGATTTGAGTCCTCAGTTATGAGTACTATAGTCGGGCAAGGAAAATGTGAGCTGTGATCTATTGCGAATATTTTTCAGTGATTGTAACTCACACGACAAAATATCAACACAACTGAGCATAGCTAACAAGACATGCGAGGGTCGCTATATTCGGACTGTAAGGATGAGACTCAGTCGATGTCACTGAGGAGCGTTGGTCATCTACGAGTATGTACAAATGCGATTTAAAGCAACAGAAGTTGAGTGTCGATCGTTTGCGAGCTGCCGTTGGGGAAGGAGTGCCTTCAAGAAGCACTGTGTTCCCTAAATGTCAAGCGTATAATGTGTGGAATCCGATACGAGCCACCAGGGGAGGGGGCTTTGTAGAGCTGATCGAAGGGGGTTACCCGCTTCGGCATGGTCGAGTTGTTTCGTTCAAATGGTTTTAACGCATAGAACTGTGTGTGCAGAATACTTCGAGAAAATGTAAATTTTATTGGTGTGTAAAAAATAAAACTCTGTGCTCAGCCCTCGTATGTTCATTGTGGAGTTCGGAGAAGTGAGGCCAACCCGTGATCCCCTGAAGTTCTAGCACTCAATCTACCCACAAACAAAGTTCCGTTTTCACTCATTTGAAAAGCAAATAAAGAAGCATGATATCGACTGAATGTCGACGTTGGATTAAAAGTACATTTTCTTCTCTGTTGGGGACAGATAAACGGAAACAATACATTAGCGATAAACGGTCTTATACAAGAGTTCAACGGTCTAACTGATTGAGGACTGCACAGAGTAACAGAATGGTTTATGACACGTGTTGCTGAGTGATCACTGCTTGATTTGGTTTGATGTTCCTACTCATTTATTTGAGAGAGCGGTGATAGGATAGCAATCTGGACTGACAGTCTTTCATATCTGACCTTTACGCGCCACCCTCAGTTCCTTCAATCAATCATAGGACCGGAATCGAGACCTGGGTTTTACAAACTGGCCAGACCGGCCACTGACAGGGTATGACGATGTCAAACCGAACGTAACACGTCTCGAGTGTAGAACTGACTAATTGTGTGTACATGAAGATGAAGCCAAAACGGTGAGCAAGCGAACTAACCCAGTTCCCGCTCAGATACAGAGAGAGAGAGAGATACACCTGCGTATCTGATAGGATGGGATGTGGTTTCGTGGTGACTCCTAGTAAAACATCTATTTTTGAATTCTCCACCCCATCACTACCTTCTCTTACTATCGTGGTCACGTTCGGTTTGGTGCTTTCGAGGTGAACTTTCTTTCCTTCAATGGTTAATTTTTGCGTTTTCCAAACCAATTTAGGAGCTAGGTTGTTAGTTCGCGGTGCCCTAACCGAACGTTTTTAAGTGATACCGGTATTTTTTCTTTTTTACTTCCTTTCTTTATTTATTGAATATGCAAATGTACAGTCAACATTCATGAAACGGGGCCGCGGCAATACAAAAAGTGTCTGGGAAGACAGGAGGCGGTGGAGCGGTTCGAACCCGGGACTCACAGGTCTCAAGTTGGTGACCTTGGCCACCTGGTTAGCAGCGGAACCACCACCTATGATTTTCCTTGACTAATATCCAACTAATATCTGCGCAAAACGACATGAACAGAATATATATCTCCGTCAAACAATATGATTTGTGAACGTTTGTTTCTCCCATTTGAGGAGGACATAAGACCAACGGTATTACCGAGGATTTGTTTATCTCGTTTTCAGTGCGTCTTAATCATGTCATTATAGCACAATAAATAGGACTAGTAACAAAAAAGGATTTACAAAGAAAAATAAGGAAAGTGGATTAAAGTATTCAACAATTTTTAGATGGAGTTAAAACGAGACGGTCTGGACACGTGCGGTTTCGCATTCCAGCCACAGGGGAGGCGGTTTCCATCCGTCTTCACAACCCTCTCTCTGAGGGGCTCAGAACCAATTTGTGCAAGCACCCAAAGCTCCCATGGCCAGATTGCCAACAACAGATCTGCCATAAAATATCGGAACAAAACTTCGAATACTTTAATCACTTTCCCTCTCTTTTTTCTCTTGTAAATCCTTCCTTGTTACTACTTACATTTATCGTGCTGTAATGACATGATTAAGACACACCGAAAATGAGCTTGTTTACTATTTTCTGTTTTCACTATGAGCTCGGTGGGACTGTTTGAACATTTTTTGATCTATTTAACTCGTTTCAAGGAAACTTGTCGCATCATTTCATGTTGCCGAATTGACTGTCGGAGTTTTGTACTTCGTCTCTGATGATTTCTCTACGTCGTGGTTTCTGATAAACGGATAAGGTTTTCCTGACTATTCAATTGAAATTTATTTATATTCACGTAAATTGAGAAAACTGAACGCTTTCTAAACCAAACATTTGTGTATAATAAATTTACTTCTGCACAAGCATAAGGCGTGCTTTTCGATGCGGTTTGTTTTTGAATAATTCATGGAAAGTAATGTCAGGGAATCGTTTTTGTTAATTCAGCACACAAAGTACCTTTTGTGAACCGTTTTTTTTTGTCATATATGGACCGTTTTGTTAACAGTTACCAAACAGAAGACTAACTATAGATTCACGAGTAAAGTGCTTACTCTGTGATTGGCCATGTACGGCAAGAATAATTAACAACGGGCTGGACATCCAAGTGAGCGGCGGGGCGGTAAAACTGAAAAAAAAACAAATGTATGGTTCACAGGTTTCGTCACCCTCCCCCCCCCCCGCTCCCCCTCGCTAGTCCGGCATAGGGTGATCAGGTACACTTACACATATGAGAATCGCATGACACTGGACTTTCGGAGGTTTGCCGCTTGGAGTGAACTCCACCATAACTTAGCACTGACATACCTTGAACATCTAAAACTGTGCTCAAGGTAGAGATGCTTTTAATTGCATTTGGTCGTTTTGCTCCCTACGGATGTTGTATTGTACCGGAAAACTGCCACTCGCCTGCTAACTCTTTTCACTTGTCCATGGCAGAACGGACGATTTAAATGCATTGAAAAAAATACACAGGCAAATGGACCCAACTTGATCATGCGTTGTTAATCGATCATGTGTCATCCGATCAATCACTCAAAACATCAATGATTTTCGAACAGATAATGTGCGATGTTTTCCTTCAACCGAAAGGTTTCTCATTTTGAAATTATGTTTTGCATGATTGATGGGCTATCCCCGGTTGCTGCCTACCTCGTGTTCATCAGTCATGGGAGAAAAATGGGCTTTGTTCCGGACTGACGGGAATGCAAGCAGCACTGATTATCTTTTTTCCTGGAAATTAGCTTGTCCTTTCGTCGTCCTCGGTCGAGCTTAACACTTGATTAACGAATCTTTGTTCGTCAGCTATGTTTTTCCATTTTCCGATGCGATGTTTCCACCAAGACAATCGATTGCTTATTTTATGTGTAGATTGTTCTGATTAGTTGCTTGGTGGTTTTATACTCTCTTTCACCGCAGCATAACCAGTGACGGCTAATCAATCGGCTTATAGTAAACGAACGAACGAACGAAAATGTAAACATGATTTGTGATGCATCGAAACTCGATCCAGATGGTGAGGATTGTTTAGGCAACCAGGCGCAGGGTTCAAGTCAAGTCAAGTCTAGTTTAGCCAATGAAAACAAACTTACATACAACTTAGATTTCTTCCCCGCATACTGTTGAATTGAGATGATAAAAGAAGGGGCGAGAGGGAAGCGGACTATGGATGAAGTGCAAGAAAACACAACCTTCCGTTTGCAAATGGGAGGCGTTATCTTCCCTCAGCGAATCAGCTCCATCTCTCTCCCTCTCCCTCTTTCTCTCTTTCTCTCTCTCCATATATATATATATATCTATATATATATATATCGAAGTAAGTTTTTTTTCATATTTACAGTCAGATTTTTACTCAATAGTCAAGCAATTTCCATTTCAATCGCAACATCAAAAACTAATGACGGTTCTTGACGTACTGAGCAGAAATAGGTTGTGAGGATTATATTACTGAACGTGAAACTATTTTCGAGCTCCGTGATCGTGGCTGGTGTGAAATCATACTTTTTGTTCGTAAATCCGGAATGTGAAATTCATCAGAATGAAACTAACTGACGGGGATTTTGAACGTAAAACTTATAGTCTTGTGCCCTACACCAGCAGTAGGTTGCCTTAAG
This sequence comes from Echinostoma caproni, assembly GCA_900618425.1. NCBI lineage: Eukaryota > Metazoa > Platyhelminthes > Trematoda > Plagiorchiida > Echinostomatidae > Echinostoma > Echinostoma caproni. The sequence goes on from UZAN01049753.1 coordinate 17,935, forward strand.
TCCTTCAAGAGCAAGCGGATAGAAAGAATCGTTTCTCAATTTCATTCAATGCCCCGCCGAAAGACTGTGCACGATTCCGCATACGATTTGAGCTCCATACACCAAGTAAATCACTACCACCCTTCTTAGACCATTTGTAGACTGTACCTCTTTGCGATCCTCGCCACCTGGGTCTGTTTTCGTTTTCGGCACAGGTTTAGCAGTAGTACAATAATTATAATAGCATAACTAAAAGTTTTACTGTATTTCTATTCATTGAGTATACAAACTACTAGTCAACATGCAGAAAAATTTCCACGGTCAAACAAAACTCGGTTGAGAAATGGACATTAACCGGATTCGAGCTCAAAACCCAAGGTTGCTATTTTGATTACCATAAACACTTGACCACCACTAACATCACCGCCGTGCAGATTCACCTTGATTGCTAATCACTTTCCGCTGATTTGCTTCACATGCTGAAAGACATAACAGTTTTGTTCGTCTTCGAGGAGGCCAATGCGACCCATGCTTGCTAGTTTCAAATCCTTCTGAACAATAAAATGGAGCAACATTATGCACCATGAGTCGTGGTCGTCGCGCTTTCCATTTGTTCGAACTATTCCCTAATTGACTTGTTTGTTTACTGACCAGGCACGGTATGTATTTATTTCCCTGTGCTTCCCGGCACCAGTGA
>UZAN01049754.1:2037-21539 GCA_900618425.1 Echinostoma caproni
CGCCTGAGAGAGCTAAGCTTGTTCTCCCTATCTCATAGGCGAATGAGAAGTGACCTAATAGAGGTTTTCAAGATACTGAAAGGACTCTCACAGCCTAACAGGCAACTGTTCACCCTCAGTGAAAACCCAGCCTTAAGAGGACACCAGCTGAAGCTGGCTAAACCTCGGGCGTTAAAGATAGAAAGAGCAAACTACTTCTCTCATAGAGTCGTCAACGCCTGGAACAGACTTCCTGATGAGATTGTCTCTGTATCCACGTTGGAACTCTTCAAAAAAGGCTTGATGAAGTGTGGGACGAAGTCTTCCCCGAATCAGTCTAAGGAAAAAAGATCGACAGTCCTTGGTGGTAATTATATCTTCAACTTTCCCTAGAACAAGTCCCCTCCCATATTCTTTTTGATTAACTATACCATCCCTTATACTTCGAATATTTTCTCCTCACCTGTCTTAATCCAGCTCTCCGCACCCGCCTCCCCGTACTTAGCATACTCTTCTTTTCTCACCTTAACCTATTTTCGCATGCCTGAGGGTTCTATACTGTTTGCTGGAGGGGTACTCGGACCTCCTGGTTAGCCGGTGACTGATCGGTTGGTGTTGCTTTCATCGACAGCAAACCGGATTGGCGTCCCTGCTCCGCGGCAGTACCATTACACCACCAAGGACCGATCAATCCACTGTCGTAGCGTTACGAGACACCCGTGGCCCGTAAACGCAAGAACCTGGACTACCTTACTGGCTGAAGCCGTAAGTCCTGTGAACTGTTCTGTCCTGTCCTGTCCTGTCCTGTCCTATGCATCGCTCATTCGTCTTAGCATAAGACATGACACAGTTAGATGCCTCAGAATATGCAGTTTAATGAGGTGCTCGAAGATCTTACTGGGAATGCTGGTTAGGCTGATAAGCCCATAGCTAGTGGGCAAGTCTCAGTCATCTTTTTATATATAAGGATAACAGTCGCTCTCTTCCACTTTTGTGGTAGAGAACCTAAGTCCAGGTACTTTTGAAAGATTTGGGCGTATGTAGCAGCCAACTCGTCTGCGGATTCTGTTCAGTTTGCGCAGGACGAATACGGCTCTTGCCAACCAAGCGTCAAGTTCGTTGTGCTGTCGGCTGACGCGAGTAGCTTCTAACAATGCATAGAGTTGAGTTGATATTTGTGATCCTCTCAATTTATCCCCGTATCCAGAATGTTGTCTCTTTGGGGATATACTTAAAGGAAGGGCCACCTTGAGGGCGTTAACATTGACGCAATTGACCACTTCTGCGGGTAACCTGTTCCACATAGATATGATCCTCTGTGAGAAGACGTTGGCCCGTACTTCCAACCTGGTGTGGTTTTGTTTAGGTTTATAGCCATGACCCCTCGTATTTTGAGTATGAGAAATCGTAAATGAGTCATCCAGGTTGAGTCCCGATAGACCTCTCACAATTTTAAAAGTCTGTCAGATCTCCCCTCTCTTGTCTATGCTCCAGCGAGAAGAGGTTAAGATCCCTTAGCCGCTGCTCATAGCTGTTCCCTTTTTGCCCAGTCACTAATCGGGTAGCTAGGCTTTGCACTCTTTCTAAACATGTTACATTCCTTCTATAGTACGGTGTCCATGCCTGCACACTACTCCATGTGTGAGTGAACAATCGTTTTATACAGTGAGACGTCTGCATGTCGCTATGGCACACAACCTGAACAGTTTCCCCTCATCCTGATTGGCAGCCTTGGAACACTAAGTTGCGGGTTTAAAATCTTGGATCACAAGAACCCTACATCCTTCATCTGCGGGACCTGCAGTATGAGAGCTCCATTCAACGAGTATACCCCAGCTCTTCTTGCTAAGAGCCGTCACTTGCTTAGATTCAGAAGTAGGTTCCATTTGACCGACCATCGATAGACTACCTCCAGATCCCTTTGGAGGTTTAACACTGTCATTTTGACATAATCAGCAGACATGAAACATGGATTTTAAAGATCCTATGCTGATGATGATGAACACGAGAAAACGTGAGGAGCCTAGCACTGAGCCCTGGGGTAGTAAAACGAAAGCGTGTCAGGCGTGTTGCATGGATATGAACGAGACCCAGCGTATATATAAATCGTGTTCAGTAAGATACAAGTAGTGAAGTTAAACACAAAGAAATATCACAGTTGGAGTTAGAGTTGCTTAATAATAATAATAATAATAAAGGTATATTTCATGATGCCCCGTGAAAGCATGCATATGCATGGTCATGTGTACAACGCAAATATATGTACAGGAAAAGTGTAAAAATAATTGTCACTGTGCATTGCCGTCCCAATGGAGCTGAAATGAAGCAAACGCTGCGAACACAAAACGGACAAGGTCACCGAAGAAAATGGAGGGAATGGCGGTGTGTTCTGAAAGAGCATGTCAGTCGAAATAGAACAAAACAGGAATCGTTTTACCGAATAAATAGTGAGATGATTGGACATGTGAAGCGCAAAAAGTAAAAGAAAGAAACAATCGGCAGATCAATGGACAGGAAAAATGGAAAAGAGGTGCAAGAACGGATAGAATGAAACAGAATAGTTGAAGCATCTGATAAAGTATATGTATTTACTATTAAGTGTAACACATTTGACTTCTTTGAGGACATATTCAACGGCTTCATGGGCTTTGATCAATAAGGAATGATTAAGGCTATTTAGGCGTTGATCGCTTTGATGTGGGACTGACTACACGCTAGGAACCCAACATTAAAACACCTTGTAGGTGAGGCAGGAGGCTCTTTCCTCAACCTGGTTCGAAATGCGGACGCATGTAGTCAAAGTGGTGGATACAGCCGCGCCCAACAAACATTGCCGGAGCCAAGTTGTCCATTGCAGGTGTAGACCCCAAGCCTTCGTCGGGCCCAAGACAACCAAATCTGTAACAGAAAAGCAAAACTCGGCAGTCTGAGGTATGTAGCTGATGACGGGAAGGGGGAGGGACAGAGCAAGAGTCGAACGAAAAAGCTCATCAAGCTAGGTAACTGGGTGCTGTAATTTTTCGAAGACATTCAACAAGGGTTATCGATTCTACTTCTAGAGTATCTAAGCTGAAGAAGTTTACCATAGACGAGGGTAAATTGAGTCATCCAAGACACAGGTAAAAAATGGTTGATGGGAGTTCAGTGATTGGGAAAAGGGACCGATATTGGATATGTGAGATCACTTGTTACGAGGATTCACCGAGTGGGGTCTGTTGCACTTCACGAGCCTTGAGACTCTCGAAGTGTACTGTATACTGAACGGGATGAGGCGAAATGTGACTACAACTGCCAAATCAGTATGTGTCGCAGGTACAAAACAGGGTTTTAGTGCCTAAGAGTTGAAATTCTAATGGAGGTGGGTAATTGGTTTGTGAATAAAATATGAACAGAAAACGTCCTCTTGGATTGCTTCTTTTCTTCGTAAAATCATCGTCACTACAACTTCACATAGGAACACAAGCAGATTCGTAAGAAATGATTTCCGTTGCACAAAGCCTTGCTTTACCGGTGTCGAGAGTCGATAATTAGTCAGGTGTAGACAAATCTGCCTTCTGATCAGTCGCTCCAGGCACTTACACAGTACGGACGGTAGGCTAACGGGGCTACAGTTTTCTGATTTATGTTTCGGTCCAACCTTGTGCAATGCTACTACGTTAGCTGTACGCCAGTCAAGGCAAAGTGCAGCAGGTTGCACTGATTCCCTGTGCCTAGGGTCTCATAGTCGATTAGTTGTTGATTGCATCTCGCCATTAAGGTCATTCTCACTGACCTCATCATACGTTTCCACACCCCGCCCTCATGGCCGGCGCGTAGTGGGATAAAATGCCAAAGAACACCCCGAAAGACTAATTGTTTCTTCAGCTCGCTTTGGTATAGGCGTAGCAGCCACCTTTGGAGTTTATGGGATGGCCCAAAGAAGTTGGAGCCATTACCAGATTAGGAGTTAGTCGGAATCCCGCGTCTGCTGAGAAACCATTGGAATGGCATTAGGTAGGATTTGCTAGACATGTTGTGCGCGATATTTATGTGCACAGCGCGAGATTGCGTGCAGATCAATTTTTCACCGGGTTGTGTTGCAACTGACCGCCGGTATTTCACTACCAGGGGCCCGACGTAGTCTACTCCAAACTCAGCAAACGGCGACCAACCCGATCGGACCCTGAAGTCGGGTACGGAGGCCATCAGTTATTTCACGGTTACTGTATTGTGTCGACGACGAAGCAGGTGGCGATGAAAACAACTAGGTTCCGGGCGAAGCACAAACAAACAAAAACAAACAATGGGATTGATGAGTAAATATAAAAATGGGGTATAACGTCAAACGTGTACATTTGAGGCGAATAGTGTTGAGTGAGTGAAAACGCGAAATTCACGAAATCGAATCAAAGGTGATTAGTCTGGGTTCTTACAGGAAGGAATCTCACAGATCAATGAGTACACCGCCAGGCATAATCCATCCTCGCGTTATACGGTCAAAGGGTAATTCGTGAGAGCACCAATTCTCACCTTAACTACCCAACCCTAACAGCTGTGCCATTCTAGCGTGTCTCTCTCCGTTCTCTTTGGCTCCGTCAGTTCAGGAGGTTAGACACAAACCATTTTCCATTACTCGCAGTGCCTGCCTTAGTAATCCAAAAAATTACTCAACTGCCTGTGTTAACGGTTTGCTTCGCCTTTTCCCCTCCAAACAACAGATTCAACGAATGTCTCACAGGGTTCCACCAGCCGCCGTCTTTACTTTGACCCTATTTACGAGTCCATCTTCATCTGGGTGGCATTCTTTACCGACTCCTAGAGGCAATTTCGTCTCTTCGTAATCATTTGTCTATAAGCAGCACTAGTCACCGAATCGAAGGTTTCTTTCATTAAGTATCCATCTTTTGCGTACATGTAGGGTAGGCAAGTACTCTCGGTTCTATAGTTTCCAGGAAACACCAGATAGGTAGGCCACCTGCTTCCAGACAGTCGAGTAATGTTTGGTGATTGTTCGAGGTACGCCTAGTCTGCGGTTCGGTCTCAAAGTATCAAATCGTCTGGCATGAGTGCGAGACCTGGGGTTTCATTCGCAACTGGAGTCAGGGTTCTATTATCCAGTGTCTGCTATACATCGATCAGTGTTGCGCCCAAGGTTTTATCGTAGATGGCCTATTGATTGCACACTGTCAATAGTATCATTGTTACCTATGTTATCACACGTTACCAAACCCATCCCCTATGGCTTGCGTACGGTGGGTTAGTGCCAACAAATATCTTGGGGGGACAATCGCTCGTGTAGTTCAGTCCGATCAATGCGTGACAGACACTTTTTCAGCTCATTGGATGCTCCAACGAAGTTGGAACCGTTGTCGGAATGGACGCAGGTCAAGACGACTTGTCTGCTGATCAAAAATTGGAGCGCCATCAGAAAAGATTCAGTAGACATATTGTGCGCTATCTCTAAGTGAACTGCGCAGGAAAGCATGCAGGTAGCCTTGAAGTATATCATTGGTTCGAGGATAGACCCAATGGTCTCGGTTCTTGGTAAATAAGGTAAATAAATGAGGTAAATTACCAGTGTACCGCTTTGCTACTGATCGCCCGTATTTCACTATCAGGGGCCCGAAGTAGTCTACTTCAAACTCAGCAAACGGCGACCAACCCGATCGGACCCTGAAGTAGGGTACGGAGGCCATCAGTTATTTCACGGTTACTGCATTCTGTCGACGACTAAGCATAAATCTGCCGATCGTTCCCTTTATTGAGGTCCTNGTTTAACAGATGATTACTGCCGCGTACCCGTTGCATACGTGGAAGTGTCGTATGAGCAAAGTAGTGATATGGTTACCGGCAGGGGAGAAGATCTGATGTTTAGGTTCGATTTCCAAGGAAGAATTGTCTCGTCCTCCGCCAACGTGTAGAAATCGTTCTACAAGGATGGGGTTTAATTTTCGCAGGGAGCTTCGTTGGATCTTTCAAAGGATAAAACGCGAGCGCTTCGATCTTCGAGTGAGCTTAGGTTTGGTTTTACATATATGTTTATTTATATGTAGATCACTAGTAGTATTTGCCACCGTTAGGACATTGTTATACAATTTCAATATATTTGCATCACTAGATTTATAATCTACCCGCATCAGCATCCCATGTAGCGGCAATCCGAATACGTTTCAATACGAATCGCAACGTCTCGACCTCGACTGACCAAATTTCCAGCACGTAGGAAAACAGTTGAACGACGGTTGAAATTTCGTTTCTATTGTAGGCATACATCAATACATATTTGCGACTCACGAAACCGTCGTAGGTCCCAGTTACAGAACGACAAACAATAGAGTAAATCATGGAGCGAGACCGTAATGATACCGAGCGGGTGATGAGGAGGCCGGTTAAAACAACTGTTAAACGTTGAGTTCATAAAAGAGAGAGAAGAGATTTGAAAAGGAAGATAATGGACTTAGAAAAGTATTGTGTACAAAAGCCTCCAAAAATCGCCACACCGCCCGCCAATCGCGCAGCGATTTCTTGTCGTTTTCTGCATAAATTTGAAACGGAATATTTCCAAATGGCATTTAAATAACTGCTTTTGAGTACCGCCTTGCGTCGGTTTTTTGTAGACGCCTATCGGATAGTTGCTATTACCTCATTGTTCAAACGCCCGTATCATTTAGTTATATGATTAGACCATCAAGCTTGACGATGGTACCGGAGACCGAAGTAGAATACGTCGATTGGAGTAAGAATCCTCCATAGTCGGTCGAATGCCTCGACTGGCCGGGGTGTAGAGGAATCGGTCAATATCACTCGTTAGACGTGGACGATTTCAATCAGAAAATTATCGTGATATGTAATCAATCAAGCATATCTATCGATGGAGCTGGGTTTGACGAACACGGGGTTTTCCTTTTCTTTGATTTTTTTGTAGAAAGCAAGTCACGTCGCTGGTGACCACAACATACAGTCGTTGATAGTAATCCGTGGCGATTGCAACTGTGATGTTGATCGTAGCTGAATACCCTTTGGATGTCGATGAGGTACGATGTTCTTCATCTCTTTTCGAGACTGATACTGCAGTCAACCTGGTCATGCATTCATCTTTACCGCTATTGATGGCGGCCTAAGCCATCAACCAGAGCAGCTAGCATTTTGCCCGCAGTGTAGCTCCCAATCAGTGACGGTGAGAGTAATAGCAAGTTTAATATGAGGCATAAAACAACACAAGAATAAATGTTAAATGAACGTGATTCGTAAGCAAAAGTCTGTCTAACGAATGGAAAGGAGATTGCTCCAGGGTTTAGGTTTAGTTATTGCTTCATGGTAATTCAATCTGAACGACCGGAGAACGTTTCGACTCCGTGACACTTCATATGCGGGTTTCGCAAGCCGGTATTTTGTATAACATCAGGAATATTTGTGAGTCCGTCAATCAAGTTGAAATAGCTTGAGGGCTAATAAACCCGGATGTTCATTAGCCGAATATGGAGCCCAAGTGCTCCGTGTCCATTAGATTGCCAATAAACCCAAATGTTCATCAGCCGAATATGTTCCACTGTGGCTCGTTTCACTGCGAGATATTAATTTCCAAGTTAATAACTGCTGATTGCGTTTCTGAATTCTCTGTTTCTTGTTAAAGTGTCAAAGCATAATAATTTTGCTCAAATGTTTCAGTCAACTTGAATAGCCGAACATTCTGCATTGTGTGCTTTGTCAATTGTCAAGTGTGTGGTGTTACAGAAAGTGTTGGCTTTGAAGTACCGAAACTTTTAGAGAGGTAGACGTAAAACGAGAGGGGAATATTGATGATGAACGTGAAGAGTAAAAAAACAAAAAAGTAATAAAGACCGAGGGTTCCATGATAAGCGCCAGTGATAAGGAATTGAAGAGTTAGTCTCAGTAAGTAGGAATGAGGGAGGATCGCAAAATGCAATAAGCAAATAGACGTATCATTTCCTTGAGTCAACCAGTTACGTGCTCACCACCAGGAACATTGTCCAGCACCCCTTATAAAAGTCAGATATTTCTGACGTCTCTTCTGAACGATCCACTAGTGGTTGTTACCTCCACTTCTCTCACTATTCCATCTTCGCTTTTTCTGGTTTGTTATGTAAGACCCAAAGGCCACTCATTCGTTTACCACCATCACTAAATCTCCCGGTTATAAGTCCCTCTGTTTCGTACACCACTTGTATCTGATTTGAAGTAATGGTAAGTATTCCTCGTCCATCGCTTCCAGAAGCAATTTGCAATATCCTGCACTTCTCGCCATCTACGGTTATAACAGTCTAGCGTGGTTTTCATCTGGGAACTCGAATTGTGCCGCCCTATAGAGAGCAACATCTGTGGCGTAAGTGCATTGCAGGCTTGCGGATCAATTAATTGCGGAACGAGCGGTCTATTAATCATTATCCGTTCGGCCTTTACCAGGGCCGTCAGTAACACTTCGTCGGTTACCTGTTCTGCTTTGAGAAGTGCCGTCAGTGTTCTCTTTATTATCTTATTCAGCCCTTCCAAAATTCCGCCTCTATGGCTGACGTTAGGAGGGTTGAAGTACCACTGTACCGCGTCCCTTAGGAGATAATTATGTATGTTGTCCTGAGACCAAGATCGCAAAGAAGTCCGTAGTTCATTAGTTGCTCCGGCAAAATTCGATCCATTATCACTGAATATGTGTTTTGGTTTTCCTCTGCCAGTTATGAACCGGTCCAAGACCATGATGAATGATTCCGTTGAGTATGAGTGCGCTACCTCTAGATCTACTGCTCTCATGATCATGCAGGTGAAGATACATTGGTATCTCTTCTCCACGGACCGGCCACGTTTAATACAAAATGGTCCAAAAAATTCTAGACCAACCGAGTGGATTGGTGGCAATTGGCAACTCATTCTATTTATAGGCAATAGATCCGTTAGCTCGTATCCTGGCCTACTCAGTTGCCTACGACAGTGAATGCTTTTCCTCAGAACTCTCTTTACTGCTGCATTACCTTTAGTTATCCAGAACCGTCTCCTAATTTCAGATAACACGTGCTCGGGCCCTAAATGATCTTCGTTCTCATGAAATTGACGTATGAGAAGTTTGATTACTTGGTGTCTTGGGGGCAGGATAGCTGGGTGTTTTGCGTTATTTGGCAAGTGCACATATTGCGGTCTACCACCAACTCGAATATTCCATTTAATAAAATTGGACACAATTCACGTAGGGGACTACCCCTGTGCACGTGTCCCTTAGGGTCCATTAGCGAAACCTGATCGTCTGAGAACGATTCTGCTTGAACAAGACGCACAACATAATCACATGCAAGCCCAATCTCTTCTATCGAAGGTCAACCCACTCGTAGTGACAAGGTACCTTTCTTTATACATATTACGTTGATATATTGCGTAAAGCGCCTCAAGGAAGCTGGTTCTCGTAACAGCTTATACCATTGCGAATGATAAGAAAGTAAATTGACGCTCATCGTGACAGTTGTTTGGTTGACAGTCAATGTGCGCTTAAGCTCAATCTCCCCTTCGATTCATTCAGTGGAGACCAATTTGAATGGAGGAATCTCTGATAAACTTTTCAAGAATGGCGGTCCCTGGAGCCAACTGTCCCACTTCTGGTCATCCGGCTTCAGACCGCGAATGCCGTGTTCGGCAGGATTATTTGTTCTCTTTAAGTGATACCATTGCTGATATGCTGAGCTTTCATGTATTATAGCCAATCGGTTAGCTATAAATGTGCTATAACGGGTTGATCTGTTGTTTATGTAATGAAGCACAGTTGTTGAATCAGTCCAATAGAATATAAACCCATTTGAAATATCCAACTCCCGGCTTATGGTATCATATAACCTAATTCTTACAACGGAGGTGCCAGCTCTAGTCTAGGTATGGTAAGTGGAGCCACACAAAATTTAGCCATGACGAGGTTACATACAACATTACCATTTATGCAGTCCCTCAAGTAGGCTGCGGCCCCGTAAGCTGATTCAGACGCGTCACTGAATAAGTGCAGTTGGGCTGACTCACGGGCTCTTTGGTCTTCACTCCCCATACACCTCGGCACCTTTAGTTCTTTCAAGTTGTTAACCTCATTACCTCAGACTCCCAAGTGCGCCGGTCATTCTCACTTACTAGTTCATCCCACCCAAGGGTTTTGGGATGAAGTGCTTGTAACAATGCTCTGCCCGTCAGAAGTATTGTAGTAACGAGAGCCAGAGGGTCATACAGAGAGGCAACATACAATAGCAGTCCTTTTTTAGTGAATAGATTCCGAATTGCTTTAAACGGGAAGACGAAAGCATCGTAAACAATAAGCCAATTCATGCCTAAAGTGCGCTCTCAGGCATCTAGATCCATATTTAGCTGTGCACAACTAACCGCCGTTTCGCTCTCTGGAAAATTGCTTTTGGCATCACTGCAGTTGCTCAACCATTTGCATAGCCAGGAACCTCCCTGGCTAAGCGCTATTCTTAATTGATCCGCGAAAAGCATTGCTTATTTGGCATCATCAAACGATGCCAAACAGTCGTCGACGTAAAAATATCGTCCAATTTCACATCTCACTTGATCATTGCCAATGTCTATGAATGATTCAACCGTGCGGTACAAGGCGTAGTTCGCACAAAATGGCGACGAAGCGGCACCAAATAGGTGAACTAAAATTATATATTCCTTTGGTTGATTCCTTTGGTTTGATTGAGACTTCCATCAGTCCACCATAGGAACCTTAATGCCCCCGAGCACGTTCAGGCACTCTAACCTGCAAAAACATCTCTTGTATGTCTGCTGCTACAGCTACTTTGCCTAAGCAAAAGCACAGCAGTATTCCAACTAAGTTAGCTACGGTATTTGGTCATGACAATAAGTGTTGGTTAAGACAAACTCCTTGATAGGTGGCTGCACAATCAGACTATTCTAACCTTTTCAGGTTTCTTTGGGTTTACCACCGGATGATGTGGTAGATACCACCTAGGCCTGTACGAGTTTTCCAGTTGATAGTCAGGTATACGGTCGAAATAGCCCTTTCAAAAGTGGTTGTTCAGTAAACTATTGTACCTGTTAAATAAATTTGGATCTCGCATAAACCTGTGTTTTAGGCATTCTAACCTCCGAGACACTAGCTCATAGTTGTTGGGTATGGTCTCTGGTTTGGTATTTCACGTTAATCGGATGCTAAATCGTTTCTCGTCATGGTTTATCGATTTCTCTGCTATTTGTAACACTCAACGATCTTCCTTGGAGTGATGTATGACCATCGTATGCAGGTCTTCAAGCTCCTTGTCGCATAAATCCTCATGGTGCTAGTTTTACTCTCCCGAGTAATTGTAAACATTTGTTTGCAAGCTGTTACGCTCAAGGACGGTCCCATAATCAACAATCCTAACCCAGTTTCGATCGCAAGGAGCTCGTTTGGCCCGCCGTATCAACCAATAATCATCCAATGAGCTTGGGGATATCACAACCAATGATCGACTGAACCCTAGTGTTGGTCAGATGCTCCCTTTCTATACCCTTTAGGTGGGCTAATCGAGCCGTTTGTTCTTTAGCCGGTACCTGAGCTCTTGCCATTAATAGATCGTCCATGGTGTATGCAGTGCTTACCTTAATGCCTTTATCATCCCCAAGGGGGCTAACTTTGAATGATACTCTTCGTCGTATGGCAATTTCAGAAGAGGAGCGCATTCAGCTTCTGCTGTCAGGGATTCAATTGGTAAAGTATCAGCCATCCANAGAAGACATTACAACCAATGATCAACTGAACCCTAGGGTTGGTCTGATGCTCCTTTTCTATGCCGTTTAGGTGGGTTAATCGAGCCGTTTGTTTCTTATCCGGTACGTGAGCCCTTGGCATTAATAGATCGTCCACGGTGTATGCAGTGCTTACCTTAATGTCTTTATCATCTCAAAGGGGGCTAACTTCAAATGATATCCTTTGACTAACTATATGTCGCTCTCCAGCCCCGGTGTGAACGTTCATTCGTACTCCCGGGCCACTTAGCCCTAACAGTTTGGAAACTTCTTTACTAACTATTGTGGTATCCTAAACGATATCTAGCAAGGCATACATCTTCAACGATTTGTCGCCATGCATTATTTTTACCGGGGCTATTCCGAGATAAGTAATATGATTCGGCGCGGAACAGGAACCCCCCAAGATTGCTTGCATATTCGCGGATACCTGATCCCTACGCGACAAGTGAAGCAGGCTATGATGCTTGTCGGCGCAACCAACGAACAAGCATTTACCAGTTTATTCACATGCCCGCGACAGCTGTCCATGTTCGATGCACTTATAAGAAGCTTTAATTTTGTTATATTTTTCCGTCTCCACCATATCCGACTTGAGGAAACCTTCACATTCAGTAAGTGGGTACGATTTCCGACACAAAGGGCACTGAAAATTCTGTAATGAATCTGATGTTTGTCTAGTTGTAGTGACGTTCATACGCGTGTTACGCCGAGGGCCCCAGGGGCGATTAACATCTAGTAAACGCCTTGTATATACTAGCCTTCCAAAAGGGTTGTTCTGTATCCTCGATTCTATTTCTATCATTTCAATAAATTTGACAAACCGGTACCGTCCACCACTGGATATGATCCTATCCGCCACTTGGGCCTACGTACTTTGTAAGCGTCTGGGCAATCGTGTAAATAATGACTCCGGCGCGGGAATTTAATTCAACTCGGAACCACGTTCCATTTCCTTAAAAACCATGTAGCAGCTTCGAATTCAATGCCAAACCTGCTCAGGTCCTCGCCTGTCCCACTGAATTTTGCTCTCTTAGGCAGAACGTCTTTTACTACAGCCCTAACTGCTTCGTGCGGTCGGTGGAATAATGTATTGAGTACCTCCCTGGCCGTAGGATGCCCATCTTTCTCTGACATTAGCATGCACGGTTCTATTGCCTCTCCAGCTACTCTCTTACTGTAGCGTAACAGATAAGCCAGTTTTCTACCTTCCTCACAAGAGAGTCTAGCAAAGAAGCCGTCAAACTGCCGTTTGAATCGCTAATATTCTGTAGCATTTCCATCGAAAGAAATGAGTTCTAGCCGCGGGACTTCTAAGCCATGAAGGCTGTCATGCCCAGGTGCAGATAGTTCTCTCACGCCCCTACTAAACTTCACTTCGGGCACACTCTCTCGTAGATAGGTTTATACCCTTACCTTGTAGCCTGACTTGGAGCACCTGGATGCTGCGTTTTCTACATGGCTGTTGCACTCGATCTCTGCAAGAGCCGGCTTAGCCTCGGCCTCGCACAATTGCTGTCGGAAGACGGCTTCCTTTACCTCACATTTCAAGCTATGTCTATCCCTCAAAAACCGTAGTTCTACTTCTGCCTTCTTCATTGCAGACCTCATACTGCGATGTGATCCCCCAAGGACGGCACAGTACTCGAGCCCTTAACGATGATGGTCTCTTCACCTTCTTTCTCTCTTGAGGAGGATAGTCTGACTGATGTTGATTGACCAGTTTGGAACGACATTTAATTCAATTTGGGAAGAAAATATTGAAAACAAAGAAGAATGTAGAAGAGCTCGCCGAACGTAGTTTGACCAAGGTTTCAAACTGTAACGGCAATCCAAACAACGCTTAATATGAATCGCAACGTCTCGACATCGACTGACCAAATTTCCAGCACGTAGGAAAACAGTTGAACGACAGTTGAAATTTCGTTTCTATTATACATATTTGCGACTTACGAAACCGTCGTAGGTCCCAGTTACATAACGACCAACAATAGAGTAAATTATGGAGCGAGACCGTAATGATACCGAGCGGGTGATGAGGAGGCCGGTTAAAACAACTGTTAAACGTTGAGTTCATAAAAGAGAGAGAAGAGATTTGAAAAGGAAGATAATGGACTTAGAAAAGTGTTGTGTACAATAGATTTCGAAAACCGTCACACTATTCCTCATTCATGAGGAAGCTTAAGTCTGCACCTTAACGATTCTTATCGAAACTGCAGAGTCTACCGCCATTGGAATTTCAGCTACCAGCTCCATCCAGAGTTCTTCAGGTGCCGCTGCTTGGTGGTCCCCTCACCAGTTTACTTCTGCCAAATGTATGTTGAGCGCCAGGTAGTCTGCCTTGTAGAAGTTTCGGCCTAGGAGTTGTTCACTTATGTTCTTAGTGGTTCTGATCAAGAACTAGAAGCGTATGGTACCGTGATCGCTCTTTCACAAAGGGTCATGCACTGGTACGTTGTCAACCAGGTAAGGGTCATTGGACAACACGAAGTCCAGCCTGGATGATGTGTCTTCGTGACTCCACCTTGTAGGTCATTTTACCTGCTCCCCAGACCCAATTGGAAACACAACTCCAATAAGCAGACCTGCAGGGATTCCGCAGGGTTCTGGGATGTGACTCGCAAAGTCGATCGAGGGGACGTCGAAGTCTCCCATGATTATTCTGTTTTTGCGGCCTAGCTCGGTGGACCTTCCTAAGCAAGTTAATATCTGGTTATTCTCGGTTGCACTAGCTCTTGGAGGTCGGTATACTACATCCACTGCATTTGCTTTTGGACCCTCGGTGTTGATGGAAACCCACAGACATTCAGGATATTCATTTAGGGTTGGGTCAGTCACCAGTTCAGGTTGAAGGCAGTAAGCCACGTAAAGTATGAGTCCCCCACGTGTACCTTTTAACCTGTCCTTTCTGTAAATATTCATTCCGGGAATCGCAACTTGGGAGTCCAGTATACCTTCGTGCAACCAGGTCTCCGTTATTGCAAAACGTTTCACGGAGCTTCGGTCGATCGGTAACTTTAGTTCCGGGATTTTATTGATTAGGCTCTGCACGTTTGTGTAGACACGAGCGATCGCTTCTATCTTAAAAGTAATGATGGATGCTATTTGTGTTGCCTCTTTATTCTCAGAGCGTCTGAACCCAGCCACGCTGTGATCGACCTCTAGTCGCTTTTTTTATCTTCTACGCTGGAGCTGGGCTTAGTATCTGTCCCTGGATCTTGAATCGGTGACAACCGCAGGACAGGTACTTCGTTGACCGCACTAGAAGCAGCGCGGTTCGTCCTTGACTGGCATTCGTGACATTTCACTTTTGGTTGTACTAATTGCTTGAAGTTTCTCCATTCCTTAAGAAATCGATATTTCATTTCCTCATCGAAGAGAATGATCTTCACGAGCCGGGATTAAGATAGATTGCACAGGTGCGAGGGTCTTGGAAACCTTACGATTCTCTCGGCCGCTATGCTATATAATCCAGATTTCTCTGGTATATATTCCCATCCTTCACAATCATGTATATGACTGTGTTTCTTAGGTTTTCCTTCGGGCACACCTCTCAGAAAAATAGATCGAGCCTTTGCTCGGATGTAGTTTTCTTTTGCACTTTCACATTTGCGGTGCCGCTCTTTCCATGGTAAATCTCTGCCGATACGTATATGCATCCACTCCGACGTATGGAGCATAAGAGAGCTAATAAGGATACATGATGCCGCCCATCAAAAGTTGCTGGTGCTGTATGTGGGTTGAGAGAAAGTGGTATAGCCATTGCCTTGGTGACCTCTCGACTTTTCGTCGCTTTTGGTGCAGTCACCTCAATTTTGGGCGTTGATGTAAGTGTTGGGCATCTTTCTAGTGGTTGACAGTAGACCACCGTTTCGTTCGGTGACCTGGACAAGTTGTCCACTCTTTCGTGATCTACCGTTGCATCAAGATTTACTGGTTTTGGCCAACAACTCTCCCTCAGTGGTTCTCCTGGTGGTTGCGCTGCCTTCCATATACTTCGCGTACACATATTTTATTCCTTTTGTGAAGTGACTTACGAAGAAGTCGTATATCGCGAGACTGACAATACCATCAGGTGGGACCACTGCTCGCATACAAAACAACTCAGGGCTTTGCCTTGGTGGAAAAATGCAGTTAGAAAAGCAATGTAAAGGAGCAGGTGGCACGGAAAAAGTATAAGAAAACGGAAGAAAATCGAGCTTACCAAGAATACAAAGTGGCTCGAAGAAAGGCAGAATTTGCGCAACGATAACACCGCAGGAAGTACAAAGCCAGGATTGCAAGTAATGCTAAGAAGNATCCTAAGGCATAATTTAATTACGTTCAATCCAAGGCCACAGTGAGAGGCTCAGTCGTTGCAGTGAAGAATGGGAGAGGCGAACGCGCCACAACTAGGGAAGAGAAAGCCACTGAACTACTTGAATACTTTCTAGGGTTTTACGGGTCAGATCAAGGGGCTCACAGACGTCCAGTGACCGGCAATTTGCATATACCAGAGATGGAAGATACAGACATATCCGTGGTGGAAGTAATAACAATAATAATTGTTACGGCCTCCCTTTCAGAACTGTCTTACACGCGCAATGTTCAACCGAAGAACTTCGTGAACCCGAAATTTGTACGTTTCTTTATCGCAAACCCAGCGGTTAATCGAAACATTCAACAATAATAGAACACAACGAACACCAGTCAATAGTGTAATCACGTGTACAATGATACAATAAATTTGGTATACATACTTTACTGTGATCCTTAGCAGGCGGACCGTACAATGATAAACGAACAAGTGGATTGTTAATGCTCAACCAAGCAAAACCAAATCAAAATCAAAACCGTTATGTTTTACAATAATAATGACAAATGGTGCAGATAAACAAAGGCCAGATTAAAAGACAGAAGAGAGAATGCCAGTCACAAAAACCTATCTGGGTCATCAAAATGTTATTTTCATCATCAGCTACGATGCTTCAGCCGCCGTAACACTCCCCTCCAGAAAGCCATCTGGCTCTAACATAATGAAAATCCGTAATACAACTAAATTAAAATTGTTATCGTGAGAAAAAACTTACAAAGACTTTGTTTATCAAATCCCAAAAGGTGTTTACACTTTGTTTCGGAATTGTTTGCTAACAGTTTATATTTGCATCTAAGATGAGTAAACATAACGAAAAATACCTGTTAATAATAACATCAATGTGATCGATAATAGTCGCCCCGTGTGAAACCATTATTCGCACCCGACCAGCGCTTCCTCGTCGTGTATACTTTTATTTACCAGATGCTTCTTTTCTCGTCAACCCCATGAAACCACGTTCTAACGACCAAAGAGAAATTTGATTACTTTATGAGTTGGATAATTGCCATCGAAACAACCAAATCTCTTCAAGTGCAACCAAGAGTGACCTCTTTTGGTGTGCCTTTCTTTACTCATCACCATAGGGTGATATGACACCTGGTCCCTTTTTGTCTGAGGCATCTCGGTGCAGGTGGTCGCCTCAGGGCAAGAGGGCATAAACCAAACAGTTTACGTGCATTCACCACACCAGATCAGTGAAACCTCCCAAAATAATATCGCACCCAATATTGCTTTCATAGTTATCATTGTGAACCAAGAATTATATCTGGATTTTATTTAAAAAGATCGAGTATGTACCTGAGTGTAACCCAATGGCAAGTGTACTATCATGTGCTTTCTGAAATTATTCTCCTTCATCAACCATAGCATTCCTGCAAATGTTTTTTCTTGAATGCTCAAACATTCCATTAAACGGACCATGAACAGACAACAAGGGAACTGACTTTCAAGATGACATCTGTTTCATCTTTCGATAAACTGACATTAGTCCTAAAGGCGCATGGTCATATAAACGAGGGCAGGTTGCACAAGTGACTCTTACCAGAACATAAATAATCAACGAAAAATATCAAGTAACCTTAACAAACAAAAATGCTTACAGGGAAAAACCATCGCAAAAACAATCATAGCGTAAATAAAAATAAACCCTTTATTTAACTGTCATCACTCTCTAATCAACATCACTTGGGCGGTGGTGGCCAGGTGATGAGGTCACCAATTAGTGACTTGGTGTCCCGGGTTCACCGCTGCCCGTCTTCCCTTTATCTGTATTTTCCCCAGACAGCCTTTGTATGTTCGCATCCCCCTTTCTGAAAGTTTACTTTACATTTGTGTATTCAATAAATAGGAAAAGAAAGTAAAAAGACATTTCATTTCATTTATATCACGTCGCAGAGTCCCATGAGGTTTGTGAACCAATAATTCCCTTATTAATCCATCTTCACTAGGAAGACTAATTCCTAACGGCTAGCAATTTCGATGAACACCTTCAATAGTCCAAAGTACCAGGTCTCTCGCCTTTAACTCTCTATCCTCTTCCTGCCATTTGTGCCTTTCTTCTNTGATCTATCCCTGTTTCATTGATTCCAAGTAATAAAATCTTAGTTGGAGTGAGAACTTTCAAATCCCCAACACCATCGGATGTCGGAGTTAATGGACGGTAGTTTACAATTTTTTCCACCTCAGCAAAAATGTTAGTTACGTTTCATCTGTCGGGTCAGGTCAGATCAAGTTTCTAGGACGAAAACAGGCTTTCGCCTAACGTGCGTCCAGATTCATACACCAGTAGGATTTGGGACTTCCTCTGGTGCTACGACGTGAATATTGTTTTCGTGCGTTGTTATGATTCGTTTATCTTCTCTAGATTCGGACAGCTACCCCAGCGAGCAACAATACCAGCGGTTTACTTCAGGTGATACTATTTAGAGTTAAGTCAAAAAGGTTTACAGAGGGAGGAGCGGTAAGAATAAGAAACTAAGGATACCATTGTGAAGTCGCACTTTTGCACTCATATTAGAGACCGGCAGTTGTAGCACATTCAGCACTGACCAGCAAAGGGAGCATCGTGTCACTTATTTTGTGCGATGTTTGTTTCTTGTATGCCTTTGTGTGATGCAATGGTGGGTGGTTTGCTTAGATATATTCGGGTGCATGCTGTATGGCTTACGATGTATGAGAGCGTGGTGGGCTTTTCGTGCTAGGTGTGCAGTAGACCTTTTATTAGTTTATATAATCATAATTTCTTTGGTTTTTTTCTTGTTTATTTAATTTATTTTTGATTTCTTTATTTCAAATTCTTTTGAATTCTATTTTTGCCTCTTGAGACCACCCATGAAGGATGTGTTTGGTGAGAACTGTTGTCGTTTACCTCAATTTGCTCATCACATGAACGTCAACTGGAGACCAACAGGAGTACACCGCTAAGGCGTCCCACGTTAATGCTGGCTCCTTACGGTTTGGGCATGGTGGCCACTATTTTATCTATAGACCGCTGATCGTTCAAATTGAGGCAAAAGGCTCTTGCGGTTGGGGCATGATGACCACTCTTTTTAGACCGCGTGATGTTTAGCTGAGGAGGGCCATAAAGTTCTCTTTTTTTGTTCTTGTGGTTACCTTAATGTCTTTAGTATGATTTTGGTCTTGTCACGGCAACAAAAATTGTCCAGTTTGGTATGCCTGTGAGTAACGTTTTAAGCTAAAGTGGCACTTNTAAGTGAACGTGCATTTTGCGATTGGTCAGAATGCATTCCTGTGCCGTTGCCTCATCTCGTGAGTGATTCATGCTCCAACCCACTCCGATACTACTTTCTGAAGAGCCACAGAATGACACCATTCCTGTGGAGGAGAGGGAGTCTGTTCAAAACGTATGCTGGCTTATGTTTCAAAACAACAAGAGAAAAAGTTAGGAAGGAAAGTGTCTGGATTCAGTATCACCTCAGTGCCCCCTTCATTGTTG
>UZAN01049756.1:0-18560 GCA_900618425.1 Echinostoma caproni
TATTCTTCCCAAATATATTACTTGATCCTGGATGGTCTTGTTCTATTTTTAATCATTGAACGTTACTGACTACTCACAAGTGAGTAGTATCTCACAACACTAGTAGCTATCCTTTACGTAGTTGTTCCTAGGGGAGAGATAATCGGTCCGAGGAGAACTTATTACTTGTTAACCTCATTCAGCCTGCAGAACTGTAAGATAATAGATTTGTCAGCTTTCATATCCAGCATTCTTCCCAAGTTACTTGATGAAATTCTTCCGGTCATTTAGATGTGGCAATGATTTCGCTCTTCAGTATTCCTGTGGGATTCACACGGTTTAGGGGAGTAGTAGTAGTAGTGGAGTAGTTCGATAACCTTGGTTCGCTTAGATTGTGGTAGCGAACATCGATCCCATCTTAACCATCGTACATTGAACTTAACGGATAGCTCATAAGCTCAAAATATACAAAATGTGAGAATAAGTAAGGCGGATAGAGATTAGGTCTGTTTTGAGCGATACGAAAGAAGGCAAACCTTTATGCTCAACAGGTAGAGTAAAAATTCGATCATCTCATGCACATTCTTTTAGGCATTCTGGTTTGATAAGAAGTTGCAAAAAGAATCCTACGGCTGCCGGCTGGTTGACATGTCCTTCAGTGTCTCCAGGCAGCTAGTTACGGAGTCTTTGGGGAGACCTACCTCTACCTAACTGCTAGGTGCAATTCTTCGTGCTTAATCTCCAAGTCATTTGTTGGTTGGCCTTCATAGACTGTGTTAATTGGGATGTGTTGCGCATGTCACCAATAGATTGCCACTGCTTGAGTTGTTTGCCGAGGCAGGTGCTCGGTGGAAAAAAGTCACGGGTGGCCAAACGAAGATCTAGTATAAGGGTACGAAAACCCTGGCCAGAAGACTTGCGCACATAGGCTTCCTGGATGGGGACCCTGGGATTTTCTTAACCGGAAGTTAGGGACACTTATTGATATGGCTGAGTATCGAGAACGATCGAGCCGTCTGTTTCACTTTCGTTTATTAATCCTTATCTGAGTCACTTCTGATGTTAAAATTGAGTCTCACAATTACAACCCGATTTTTTTCTTGCATTGAGTACAGAGCATATGGGTCAAGGGGAGTGACAGAATATATATATATATATATTCACACACGTATGAATCCAAACTGTGTCAAACAAATCATGGTACAATAATCTTTTTGAAAAAGAAAGCCATCCCATGAGTTGCATGTGGGCGGAATACTGCTAGGTTGCCCCGGACAAGGCAGGTGAATTTTCTTCAGGAATCCACAACCGGAACCTTTGTCTAGCCAAAGCCTGACCCGCAAAGCGGTAGGACGGTGTGCGAAAACCGCAATAACTTGAATAACTTGATAGTCAATCAGTCACGAGACAAGAAAGCGACTACAAAAGATTCCTAAAGATCTGTCAGTAATGGAGGATTTGGTTCAATTTCAAAGGTTAATTCGTCGTGTATATAGCAAATGAAGCGTGAATTGAAAAGCTACGAAGCACTGGACAACTGTTTCGACCTGGTTGAGTCCAGTCAGCAGTACGAATCCATCGACGCAACTGGGGATTGAACCCCGGGACGGTTTGATCAGTTATCCGGTGGCCCAGTGGGTAGCATGCTTGCGTTCTGCCCATGAGGTCTCGGGCTCGATCCCCAGTTGGGTCGATGGATTCACACTGCTGATGAGACCCGACCAGGTCGAAACATTTGTTAATTCATCAACCGCATAAATACGTAGTGTTAATAATTCATAGACATTCCGAATTTTTTGCGAAAAGCTAAAGCCTTGGGATAATCCTAACAGCCGATTATTTTTTTAAATTACAACGCAAATACCCGAGTATGCGATTTGCGGAGTGAAGTTTTGCTTTCCACGGAAAGGCTTTGTGAATTAAAATAAATGAGTCTCTCAAAATCACAAACCTTAAACGGACAAATCATGAAACTTGAGTTTAAAAGAAGAAAGAGCAAATGTGTGATCGTGTCTATGCATGCGACTTGCGCAGTAACACTTTCTAGAAATCGGGGCGAATCAATCAACTTTTCTTCCCCGTAAAGTGGAGAACCAACTCATGGGTGTGCCGAATAAATCTTTAATCTCGTAGAATATGTCAAAACAATGATCAGGCTAAGACTGTTTGCCAAGCAGTTCACGTGGTGTGCTCGCTACAGCAAGTTACGTTTCATGGAGCCTCATGCCAGAGATCGCAAACAGGTATAGCTTTTTCCATCAGCTTAATACAATTTAAGTCGGGTGGTTTTAGTAGCCTTACATATTACTCCACTTTGAGCACAACGAAATACGATGATCCGACAATCCGAACGGAATGACTTCAAGAGACAGATAGCTCAACTATTGCACGATCACAGTTTCAAGCCTTCTGTGCCGTTTTGTTAGAAATCTATTTCCAGTGTTTCAGTTGGGTTGACAAGACTATATGTTGGTGGTCGTAAAGTGATTACAGTTTTCATCACACATGCAGAGATCGGGAGTTCTAATCCTACCAATGAATGACTTTCTCCTTCTATGTATCTCCGGGCAGCGGCTAAATCGTTGCAATGCACACTCTCCCTGGAAGTCGTACAGTTGTGTACTCAATAAAGAGAGTAGAAAAGTTATTATTATCATTAAAAATTTAAATTGGCAGTAATTTCATAAAAACCGGGTAGCAGTTCCGAAGAACAGTTCAGCTATCTCTGTCCAATAACCAGATTCAGATGCAATTTACACAAGAGTTAGTTTGATGTATGTTGAAAGTTCACTGAGTTCGATGTGGTTAAAACAAATCCATCGGTTACAATCGAAGCACAATGAGTTCATTTTATGTTCGAGCGGCTGATCGCGAATGTTTTATTCACAGGACCGACACTACTCACCAAGCAAATATAGCTCCAACAGCCGAGATCGCACGACCGGTACGGTCAACGAGGCAACTTCAGAGCCTGGGGATGGGATGGCGGCTGGAGGCTTGGCAGCAAACCAGCGAGCAGTCAACCGAGTCAATGCAAGTTGACAGAGGCGACACGGAACGCGAATGAGAACAAGGTTGGCGACGCTCAAGGACAAACCGAACCAACCGGCTAATGCATTCCGAAATCCTTGTTTCATTGACAACGGTGGCAGAGGCTGGGCAAGGTCAGCCAAACATTGATGCAAATTCTTCACCGACGTTGTGATTGCACTCTGAAAGAAGATAATGAACAATAGATGCACCTTTATTATCATTAGCGTAAATAACGTTATATGCAGGTAGCCCTTAGAAACGAACTAGTAAAAACAGAAAAACTCTGATCAATTTTACAAAACAAAATTTAGAATGGTTATCGCTGTGATAAGGGCACTGCTCACGTCAGACCGATACGATGCGCATTGATGTGCAATTTGATTGGCTAACTGCACATGAACGTGCCTCTGCGCTGTTCCAGAAAAGAACGCAGACACTATTTAGTCATATGATCAGGAAACAAGGTGAATCGTTCGATATCTCAGTCAGATAAAGAAGTTAGTACACAGACTGAGCCAAGGTCACAAAACACACATTGGGATCCGAAGATCAAACGCAAAGCTTCTGTTCGTTGCAGCAGAGCATGAAGGTGAACCCCAAAATGTGGGAGGGGGTCTTATACATGGTCATAGAAGAACGGATCTAAAAGGAACATTGCAGACTGGGGTTACTTTACGACAATAATAACAGGCGGAGAATCATCATCATACAGCCAAAATGCAATGAAGTGAAGTTTTTAATTGCCTTGGCAATAGAGGATGGTAATTCGGTTGGAGGTGTTTGCGAACTATGTAAACTGATGCTGAACCAAAGTAAGTGGTAACCCGGGTGGGCAAAACAAATGCGTAAAACTGGGGAGCGGGTTACCGTACAAAGAAAGCACTGTGTCCGCTCTCTACGGCCACGGTAACACTAGTGTTTGCTGTTTGTACTGAACTGTACAAATAGCCTAACAAACTTTCTTCGCCATCGCTTCACGGGTGCTGAACACAATACTTTAACGACTGTCTTGAGCGCATCCTCCATGTCTACTACCGACCGAAGATAGCAGAATGATGTTTTTAATGTTCTGAACTGTGTTGTGACAGTAATCTACTATCTTCTTTGAGTTAAGTCGCCGTGTATCCGAAATAACAAGCATGATCACTGCGTCTACACAGGGAAAAACGGGCACTAGTGCGATAAGCTGACTAGTAGGCTAAAAATCACTGGGTTAGTCCTTGACACCATTCTAAGATATACTGTCAGGAAAACTTTGTCAATGATTCTTGTTAAATGATGTTCCAGAACTCTAAAAGATTTATCGGCCAAAGTGGCCTAATGGTCAGAAAGCGAAGATGTGTGTGATAGGTTAATCATCTTGATTTTGAGTGAAAATCTAGATAAGCCCGAACCTCTCAGTGAGAAGTCGACCATATACAGGAACAAACTCGAAAAAGAAAAACCGTGTACATCCGTGATTGGGACCAATTAGGGGTTGATTCAAACTTGTACAGAAATTAGCTGCGTTAAAGTAGAAGTGAACGTGTGCACTCCAAATCAGGTTCCCCGAGAGCGGTAAGAAAAAAATCCAGAGATAGATGAGTTGTTTGGAAATGTACATAGTCCATTTAATCCGTTCAGCAAAAAACCATCAAACTTTGGAAAAAAGAAAGAAAACTATAATTGAGGGGATGAGATCAAAGATTATCGGTGCGAGGGGATAACTACTACCTGTAGCACTGCAACCCTAGATTAGCGACAAGTGGCCGGGATTGGAAAACAATACTACACCCGTGATAACACTGAATTCAGTACCTGGAGGACGGATACAATCACTTCAAATGCTGCACATCAACAAAATGCAGCATGCCGAAATCGGCACGCATATTGGAAAAACCATGGTCGCTATGTGGGCATGTAAAATCGTGTGCAACTAAACGAATATGACGAAATCGAGGATCAATCATCTGGATCAAGTGTGGCTGTAGCATTAAGTGTATTTAGTATATAAACTTGCCGGTTAATTTGCTAGTTAGTCAGTTAGACATGTACTTGTTAGAATAAACGAAGAACTTTCAATTTGATCGTGCGAAAATTGAAAATTCAATTACTCATATGAAAACTAGAAAATTATCGAACGATGATGTGTATGAGTGTTTTTGGATCAACTTCAGAACTCAAATTATTGTTCACGAAGCTACACAATACATGTACATTCACAGAAACAGTTAAACGAGGTAGGCCGAAAATATTCTACAGGGCGAACAGCGTAAATCGTTCTCGTTGATGCGGAGTAGGCCTCGAGGGATGTGGTTCAAACTTTATCACTGCAAACCAACTTCGGGTGGTGATTGGTTTCGCTTCCACCGTATTCCATATCAACCTTGCCTCGAAACAGCCTTGTGGTTCAATAGATTAGACCTCAGGTTTTAGTTACCGAACAGAAGAACTCTCAGATGGAGCAAAAGAATGCAATATGAAACAGAGAAGTATGCTGTCATATTTCAATTGCCCCTACTTTCCAACTGGTGTACGTGTAAAGTTTCTCGATAAAATAGAAGTAGCTGGACAGAAAAATTGTACCACCATTTTTTGATAAGATTTTAACCTTTACGTACGGAAAAGTTGGTCTCAAAAAAATACAAGGTTAGAAGTGAGATATGACATCCTCAACACTATTCGGCTTTGCTCTTCGAGAATGCGTTGCTGACCGCTACACAGCTAGGTGAAAAGTGTAGACTTGGCTCTATTTTGATGACCTAACGGATGCATTCTACAGATATCTGTTTTTTTCTTGATGAGAGACAGCTTGCTAAACGAGAACCCACCACGCTCTCAGACACCGCTCAAGACTGTCTACCATTGTTCATTCAGCGATGCAACACCCACTTATTCACGATAACCAGTTTATGAGCCGTTCTCCAATCTGTCACCGAGAAACGTGCTCGATACCACTGAGATGCACTGAACATAAAATTGTGTCAATATCATTCGTGAAAAATAGGCAGACGATAACCAAGGGACAACCTTCCCGTTCGGAAAGGACATTACGTTCAAAAGGACGTGAGTGTGTATTCCAGTTAATGCGAATGACGGAGAGGGAAGGAGTAACTTGTTGTGGGAAGGAAGTTTAGCGGCTAGCTAAACACACTGACACAAGGATAGAACTTAGCACCCAGTTTCGTTGTGTATGACATCGAATAACTAACCCGAATTTCATCCGCATTCCAAACAGAAATTATTAGTTTCTGAATGTAGCACAAAAAATGTTATAT
This sequence comes from Echinostoma caproni, assembly GCA_900618425.1. Lineage (NCBI taxonomy): Eukaryota > Metazoa > Platyhelminthes > Trematoda > Plagiorchiida > Echinostomatidae > Echinostoma > Echinostoma caproni. The sequence goes on from UZAN01049756.1 coordinate 6,270, forward strand.
GTATTGAGGACACTAATTAGTCTAATTTCCAGTCAAGAGAGGTTTGTTCACTTTGAAGTGTTCCCGACGTAGCAAGAACCATTCAAAACAGGTGGCAAAGTTCACTGTTTACGACAAATTCGAAAACACAGTGTGCTAAATTGTATAGACTGGGTGAAGCAATCTAATCAGCTGCTCACAGTGGTCAAAGAATAGAGTCCAAGCGATTAAAAATCGAAATTTCTGTTTGTCACTCACTCACCTGATTCATAGCCATGTTTGCTTTGACCCAGTGCGCACGTGCAGTTGGTAGATCGTGCACAGAATTTACGGAACGCCTCCATCGCCGCGATGGTCGCCCAGCTGCACCACGTTTCCAGGCCCAGAAACAAAGGAACAAAGCCACTACCCACTGAAGAAGATAGAGTACGCAGTTCATCCACGACGAAAACGACGAAGTCCATGAGGATGAGGATATTGTGAGCAAACGCCGAGCCGTACCGGTACCTGTGGTGCCTGTGACAATGCAAATTAGAGGGAACGAGGACAGGTAAGACGCAAATCAAACACGACATGCGCAATAAACAATTCATCACGATGACGGCACCTGGTATAAGGGCTTTTCGCAACCTTGTTATCCAATGAGCTAGATAGAACATCTCTTACCGAACCGAAAATCTAACCATGCATGAAAGACCGAATGGTAGAGGTTGGACATTCCAATCCTTATTCTTCATGGTGAGGGGATTGACTTGAGCTGGAACTCCGTGGGCAGAATGACGGTGGAATAATCAATCCATATGAACGGGTCACTATTTCACCTCAACCGATGTCTTGCGTTTAGGTTCCTGTTAGAATTCAAGGCATTGGACGATTGTACTAGCAGAAAAGAATTACTGCATCTGTCGTCGAGTGGGGTTCTAAGGAATGCAGCAGGCGGGTTGGGTAGTGTGATTTGAAGTACTTCTCAAACTTAGATTCTATCTTTTTTTCTTTTTCAGACAACTTTCTTACACTAATAAACGCTCGTGTCACATAGCGATGTAGGTGATGCATCACTGAGTGAATTGCGTGCTACGAAGTTTCGTCAACAACTGAATCTGAGGGATATCAGTATGTAGACTCTCATGTGCGCATAATGCAATGACTTATGTCATCTGCTGTGTTTTGGAGACTCAATTTTAAGATCCGAATCGTATAAGCCATTTGACTGTACTGGATTAGCTTCAAGATAGTTCCTGAGCAATTCAAGAAACCAGGAGAGGAACGTGCACTAGATCAATGCGGAGTAGGTGTGATACTGAAAAATAAAATCGACGCCACACTTGTCGATTGGATTGACATTCGCTTGTGTGCGATGCGTCCTCAGGAATCAGTGAGTGTACGGGAAGGAAGTAACATCAAAAGGTGTTTTTTCATAACTTCAGTTTAGGCTCTCATTAACTGCAACTTATAATGCTCAAAAGGACGGTTTTTACAACAAACTGAAGCTGATCTGGTTAAGCCAAAACCCGAATAAGGCTGTCTTGCAGAAGACTTTATTGCACAAATGGGAAAACGGAGCGCTTCAGAAGTCTGACTAGGACTAACTTCCGAAACAGCTCTAGACGGAAAGCAAAGTGACGTTGCGCTTCAATGGAACAGCTTGCTTAAATTGACTACGTGTTTGTTGGCGTGGCTCAGTACAAAATTTGACGTAACACATGATCACATGCGGTGAGTGTGATCATGCGCTACTCTTCATGTGTTTTACTGTTCGACTCATTGGTCGTCGGAAAGAAGCCATTCGCTTATCATTGTACTTCAACCAGCTATTAGCGCACGCTGTTAGGAAAAGCCCAGGTATGAGCTACAAGCTCTGCTTTTTGATGGAGCAGGTGAACAATGGGATCGAATTAGATGAGCAACGCATCCAGAGGCGAGTTNTCCTTGTAGGTCGGAGTCTGAAACCCTCGAGGACTCCGGTTTTCTCATAAATCAGTTGTCCTGGCGAAGAAGCGACAGAACCCAAGCGGCCAGTGGTGTCTCCAAAGTCAACTCACGAATAGAGTGGAGAAGTCCGGCGGAAACTGGTGAACTAAAGTAGCTAGCAAAGTCGAGTTAGTCGCTGTATCAGGGAATAATTAAAGGCTGTTCCAGCTGATGAGCAACATCGGAGGTCAACTGCTCCCGGTCATGGAAACCATCACCGATAAGGGTAGGCAAGCCATTAACGACAACCGACAAACGCTGCATCGCTTAGCAGAGCAGATAGGCAAACAAATCGAATGGTCTACTGCTATTCAGACTACTCCGGTGGTTGCAACTGAAGCACTTTGGGCGGTGTAGTAAGAAACCTCAACAGAACTAGAAGTATGGATGTATTTTCAGGCGCTGAAGAGAGAAAACACAGATAGACCTGACAGGCTTTTCCTGGTTTTTAGAATGAGAAGATGCTTCTACTGTTTTAATACCACTCATCTGATCAGAGGAGCACAGCTCTTCATCCCAGGATGAATTACTGATGGCTACACTTTTCAACAAAGGATCACGAAACGCCTGAAAAAACCACTAACGGATAATCTATTTCAAGTAATACTTTGATGCCTGAGGCCCCGGAGAGAACCCAATATCCGCCTGACTTTCCCCTTATGTGTGGTACGGCAGCTTTTTGAGTGGCCGCTTCCCCCTCCTGGAGATTGCATCTTTGTATATTCAAAAAAGGAAAGTAAAAGATAAAGACGAACGAGTGGTAAATCCGAAACCTGCAGCATTGTACGTCAATGGAGCCTTATTTCAACACTCCTGTTCAACTTGATTAATAGATAAAATGGTGGAAAATGCTAGAATTGAACTCCGAAATGTTTCAATTGAAAGGGCAGCAGGAGAAGAGCTGTGATTTGCAGTAAGCTGAGGATATCGACTGTATGAATGGATATACAGAATATGCAGAGGTGTACTTGATAGAGTTTTTGCGTAGTTCGGTACAAGTGTGATGGAACGAGTGGACAAGTCACATTGAGGTAAGTCGTCGTATATTCTGGGGTACATTCGTGGAATTCAGATTAGTAGACTTCGACGGTTGGGACACTTATTGCACATGCCCAGTTGTCTTCCGTTCCATCGGGCTTTATTTACAGTCGTCACTCTAGGGTGGAGATCAAGTGGAGGTCAACAGATGATGTGCAGACCGTAGATAAAGAAATGCACGGAGAAAGTAGGTAGAGCAGCTATCTCTCATCGTAATAGTTGAGATACAAAAGATAGTAACTGGATTGTTGAAGACGTCGAAGGACAGCAGCAAACGGGTACCAGGTGTTCCTGCTGTCGTTTCTAATCAAGGTGGAATTCATGTGCATAATTAGACTGCATGTGTCATGCGTTGATCATACAGGTTTACTTTCTTTACCAGTCCTTCAAAATAGGTTCCATAAGCTATCCATCTTGCACATTTGTACTTACTTTTTATTCGTTATGAGCTTGGCAGCAATCAGCGAAGATCGTTTGACTAATGATGATGACCACGCACAACAATATAGCGTAATTTAAGCCGCCAGAGCATGGACGTCTCACAACCAGTTGTAAGAACATTATTTGAAAATTTTAATTTCTGCTAGCAACAAACCGCATAGTAAGCGACTCAGAAAACCGGAACTAAACTGGCAGAGCTGAGTTACGGAAAGTAGTCAAACATCTAAACAAAAGTGCTTATGTGAAGGCCATCACCTGAGTCGAAATCGTGTTGAAATTTAGCATTATGGATACGACCGTGCCTACACAAAAAACTATGAAGCCAAATGACATGTGAAATGTGTGCATTCGTCGAACCACAAGATGACGTATGTGAAAACCATCCTTGGGTAGAATTTTCATTCTCCGCCGGAAGCTAAAACTATAGATTGTTGAAAATACTAGTGAAGTTTTCACGCACACACACATTCGCACACCATACATACATGTGCGCTTGAAATTAGCTGGTGCCATAAATCGATTTTGGTCTCCGTGGTCACATGCACGAAATGTCTCGTCACGAAAAGAAGTTAAGCCAAAATACTAAATAACTAAGTAACATGATCATGAGCCAATATCTCCGTCATACAGGTGAAGTGTAGTTTCAATTACAGATACAGGTATATCAGAATCTTCGGAACCGAAAACAATGATATTCTAAAAGCCCCAAGTCGAGATATCAGTTGTGTTACTACAGAACTAAGCCTTGATGGCAAATAGAAGGTTATCACTATAGAATGTTGGATAGTCTGGAGCTGCAGCAGTAAAACTGAGATTTAGACTTCAACGTTTTACAACTGTTGGGTGTTTAGATGCGTTTAGCCTCAGCAAACCAGAAACCAAGACCGAGGTTTATTGTTATCATTATAAGCAGTGAAAGAATGGCTTGACAAAAGATTACGGGAGACGGATACCTTATAAGCAGCAAGGACCGGGAAACCGGTCGTGTGCCTCGGGGAAATACATCAAATTATTCATATATTACTCAATATAAAAACAGTAAAAATTGACCTTGTTGAGGATAGGCAAATGTAGCGCACAAAAACTAACCCAAAACCAATGCAACGGTTCTAACAGGATCCAGAATAAGTATAGTGTGAAGGTAACAATAATGAAAGTCGAAAGAGGGATTTGGATATAGATGAAGAAATAAAGATGAAATTAACCAAATTTCCGATCATGTTCATGGTCGGTGGAAACGGACTATTGTCACTCAGTCTTAACTATGTTCTCATTCACATTAACTTTTAAAATAGCTTCCCTAACTTGCAATTTTTCGGAGCTGAAGGTAAGCGATAAAACAACTGTTGTACGGAGAGCATTGGACACTCGTGGTAATAGTCACCTTTTCCTTCCATCTCTCTCTTTTTCTCTCTAAAATTCCACTTATGAAGTAAAGGTCCTCAAAAAATAGGTATCTATGATAAACCGAATAAGACTTATTCTCTAACTGTACTTCCATCAGATCAGATTGATAAAAAACAGCAAAGACGTGAGACATTCCGATGGTATGGCTCTCATCTCAACTTCAGTAAACGGATTCTACCTTGTGAATCGGAACCGCCGGACGCGGTCAATACGGACGGGTCCAGTGCGACTAGACACAAAGCGGAGACGCACAGAGTGGTCCTTGCAGCCAGGTCATGGAACCCACCACCAGCCGACCCCGACACGACTCGTTCGTGTGCATCCTCGCCCTTACATGTGCCTGACCGGCAAACCAGCACGTTTGGTCCGATTTGGTTGGGAACCTGAGACAGGACTCGATGCACACCAGGTAGTGTTTCATTTCGAGCCCCGGTTGGGTGAAATTGATCTGTGACGGAATTATGTAGTTGTGGGACTCCGTGTTGTGCTTGTGCCGCGTCAGGACCGACCACAAACACTTGGTTGCCATTGTGAACAGAACTGGGAACTAATTGACGACGAATCTTGGTTGGACCGCAATCATCAACACAACCTATATGAATAAAAAGATATTGTGAATCAACAGGCTACGGGGTATTGTGAGTGTTACAACAAGCACCAGTAAACTCGTGATCTCCAGGTCCGAAAACTTCCATTACTCAAGGTTGTCTAAGAATTCCAAATGATCACACTTTCTTCACCAATATCTGTCAGCCATTGAATTCCTTAATAATCACTGACTTTCATGACGCATGTACGAAGACAGTTAAGTGTGAGCCCACAGTAAGCAAATCCTGGTGGTTGGTACAAAACGGATTATCCGTTACAAACAGAATAACTAACTGCCTGATCAGTTTGAGACAGAACACTTTATACTCTAAGATTGTCCACAAAACTATCAATTCTCAATCACAGATACAGTTTTTTTCGCATAGAATAATGGAACGCTGAGTTTATTTCCTCGTCCAATCTGTTCTAGTTCATTGCGATTTCTGCGATATCCTGTATCAGGATAAACGAAAAATTTGAGCAGAGCAGTAGATTGTCAGGAGTGTCCTGAGGTCACAAACAGGGAAGCAGCACCGGTTTATAGTGTATCTAGCATCAGCAAAAGTCAAAGTGTCACATAATTGCCGAATCAAAAGGGACTGGAAAAGGAGAGTTCTGGGGAGAGGACTCAACAAAGAAATTTATGAAAAAATATCTTTTTCTGTTTCGTTGTACCCTATTTTGGTGATTTTTGTTTATTTGGTTGTCTGTTTGTTATGAATGCATGGTTCCTATAAGATGGAAGGAACACGAATCGTTGCGGCTTAAGGCCATATCTTTTCCGCCCGATCAGGAAGTCGCGAGCGACTAGCCAGGTTGGTGGTTAACTATGGATAAGGTGAGTCAGGGATCACGAAATAAACGGTCGCAGATGGTCGGCAATGCTCGAAGACACGATGTTAACCTAGGTAGCGCTTGTGTCATTACCAGACATTGTATTAATCTGCAGATTACGATATGTGGATCGCGGCCTGACGCGGTATAATGTCGCTGCTCCTGTCGTGTCCCATCTAGCCTATATGGTATTTTGAAAGAGACGAATGAACGGCTAAACAGCCACCGACTCGTTTGGAATGGTCCTGCTACAGCGCAGACTAAATTGGTGCGGTTGTAAGGGTCAGAGGTGGAACATTGATTAAGCCCGTACTCGCTACCCCGGAATGGACAACCGAATAGTAAAACAGTTCGAATGGTGGCGGGAACACTGCCTAGTATCCTATTCCCGCGAACATTTATGGTTAGGTCCCGCAGACAGATAGTTGCGTAGGTGCACATGGTACTCGAATCTCCATTTGAAATATAGTCAGTTTTTTTACTATTAGTGTATTCGAGTTTCATCAATCGTTTTTCATTTAACGATAACAAATATCACCTCTATGCATGTGAAAGTGAGAACGGAGTGCAGGTAAACTCACCAAACCGCTTTCCCCGATTACCATTGACTTTTGCGGTTGACTCAAAAGAAGCGTTCATCACTGGAACAAATCCCGGACCAACCACAGCGTAGCCATGATCTCCTGCGTCGATCATAGAACCGGTTGAATGGATAGTTGATACATCCCTCGATACTAAAGATTGCTCATCCGAGCCGGAAGGATAAACACGATCGTATGTGTAGTCGTCCAGTAACGAGTCCAGAGGAGCACAACTGTTCACTGTGCACAACCCGGTTGAGTCCGATTTGTCCGGGCTACTCATGGTGAACGACCATGGGGTTGGGCACATTGGATCTTTTATGTCCATCTGACCTATATTCGGTGAAGCGGTACTTGGTGCGGTGGGGATTGTCCCGTTCAAATTGTACAAACTACCCGTACAACTTTCTCCAACTGAAGGCGAAGATTGATGACCGAATTCGAGACCGGTATAGTTAGATGAAACAGGTGATGGATCGAGGGAGATACCGCTCTCCGGACTGCTGTTGGCTGAGAAGGGGTGAATGCAACGTAGGGAAGACGGATGTCAGTTTGTACATCCTACAGGAGTAGGCAGGAAAACGATACGAAAAGAGATTTCTATCCAACGAAAGTTCATTCGATCCGAAAGCCAGGATAAATAAATCATTTAATTCTAGTATCACACAACGGCACTGCGATGAAGGGACCTCACTTATTACACTGATGAACGACGATGAACCGAATCAGAAAGGAAACCCATGATGAACCAAAAACAACTGAAAGGAAAGAAACTAAGTGTTATCGTACCTCGGTTGATTTTCTCTACTCTTGGCATGAAAGCATCACACGGAAATAATACTGCATGGTGACATGCCTAGATTCGGGACTATGGGAGTCGGACAACCATTGAAAAAAATGATAGAATGTGAAATATTGAATAACATTCGTTAAACGCAATCAATACTCACTTAAAAAACAACACAGAGAGACTGGAAAGTATAAAATAATACGCATATTAAACTTACAATCTGATTTGGCGACATGGACTGCATGCAATCGACGCAGCATGAGTACTTCAGCTTGAAGACGTTTGTTTTTCTCCTCCAGTTCTTTAATCCGTTCAATAGCCTGTCGCAATACAGCAGACTTATTCAACTACAACCGATCGAATGGAGCATTGGTAGAGTTTAAGGGAAAATAAAATGAAGCGAAAAGAGAAAAAGGACGGGAGAGAGGAAGATAAATGAACTAAATAGCGAGTGGAATTTCGTAAAAGATAAACCTGTTGAATAATGTAGGTAATGAGGATTCATGGATCCCCCCTGAACAGTTAACCAAGCACTTGTGATAAGCATCATCGGGATAAGATGCGTTATATTTTAGTTAGTGGTAACAACATAATTAACATCACAGCCACCCTAGTAACTGTAATTTACAAGGTCATCCCAGGAAATCGGATCCAGTGAGGTGGTAAGCGGGTGATACACAAGATAACAATAATACAGTGTAGTACCTACAAGGGATACGGATGGACTAGATCAATCTCGCGTCGCCGAGTGATAAGTAGTTGTTTAGATGGGAGAATCTCCAGTATGGTTGCGGTAATCGTAGTACGTTTCTGTTGAGTTAAATAAGTTTACACAGGCGCAATCAAAGCGTGGATTGGCGAGGAAAACAGACACTGCTTTTACATGGAATGAACATTAAAACCCCGGTTCTGGCACGAGCCAAAATATATATTTGATTAATACGATGCTGTCTTAAGCACGTGAGATTGTGGTCAACAAATCTTTCGAACAGAAGACGTCACCCGCAACTCCACCCCAAATAAACTGATCATTTCGGGGGGTCGATGGTAAACTACGAAGGAGCCGATTAAGTTACAAAGACTATAGGATCTTTGAATGGAAATTTGATGTCTGACGGTTCGGATAGTAGATAGGATGAAGTTCGGTTATTTCGAATAAAGTGATGTGCAACTTCAAGTTATGGAACAGAAAATCCAGAAGACTAGTACTGTACTTGTCAAGCGATCAGGGTCGCAGCTTAAGGTGACCGACTAGAAGGGAACATCACTTCAAGTAAAAATATTCATATTTTTATACCTAAACGTGTATTTCACAGGGGAATTCGCCGTGTATAGAGCAAATGATGCGAGAGCTGAAAAGCTAGGAAGCACTGTACAGCAATGGTGACTTCGTTAGGTTTCATCAGCAGAGCGAATCCATCGGTCCATTTAGTTGATGCAGAGAAGAATTATGATCGACGTTAGATAAAAAGTATTACTCAATCGAGAGCTGTCAAACAGTGAGTGAGGAAGTAATGCAAATGTAACAGAGGTTGAAGATAAAACAATAGATGACGGCCTATACATGCCAGAAAGCTTATGCTATGAATTTCGGACAAGATAGTGAAAGTTACTAATTGAAACCGAGAGAGGAACGTCAGAAACATGCTTAGCATGAGGTGCTTACAATACTCATCGAAAATGAGTTCTTAAAAAAATGAACCAAACCTTTGGGTGACATTCAAAATAAGTCACATTTAATGTGCGTACTCCGATGTATCTAGGCCAACAGGTGTGTTCAGCTTGTACGCTCGAGACCCTAGCCATCGATGTGTGGTGCATCGAAGAAACTCGCATTCAAAACTCCCGCTGAGTGGTGGATTAGCCGCTGAAAGCAGGCGTGCTTCGGACCCCATGGATCGAGGTTCGAGCACAGCCACCATCACCCAACTTTTGTGGTAGACAGCTTTGCTGTTGTCCGGTTCAATACCACGCCTAATGTGATTCCACGTCCCGGGGTTTAGGTTACCGGTTTCCATCAATGAACAGCAGGTCCTCATGACTTTTGGGAATTCCCGGTCTGCTGATCATTGCATTAGGGTGTGTAATAAAAAAGCTGCATTATCCGATTGAAGTCACCATCAAACCTATGTGCGAAGTTTCACTTACGCTTCTCTGGGGACCCTGAGACTGCGGTCGTGGTGGCGTTGGCGTGGTTCTCAGTGAGAAAGCTGAAGCCGCGCGCCTAGACTGGATCCCAGTCGACAGTAGGTTGTGAGCAGTGAAAATTAGAGGCTCGTAAAAAGTAAACAGTCATCGCCCCGATAGAAGAAATTTGGTTGCCGTGTCGCCATACGTTCCAACGGACTGTATTGTAGATGAATTTAACCGTTATCTACACGGCTTTCCGCGTCAAGCAAATCGGGATCTTAACATAAGACATGAATGTTAGAGTTGACCGGTTGAATTTGAGTGAGGTACATCTGGGAGGTCCTTTCGGACTAGATTCGTGTCGCTAGGAAAACGGCTGTTGCCTTTATGTTGCGACCACCGCCTATTCCTCGCCGGTACGAATTTCAGACGTTTTAACTGACGGGACGCCACTGGGCTTCCGTCCTCCTCGAGCCAGCCAAAAAAGGGCTGCATACAAGACTGCCGATCGTACTGGAATGCTCCCTCGAAACCTATTATGCATTAGTCTGTGCCAAGCAATCCATATGCTTCGGCGGGCGCTCTAAACGCACGACATAGAGACGGTTAAACTACGGTAAGTTATCTGAATCAGCGTCAGCTTCTCATACAGCTGCTTCGCTCCCCTCCCATGGTCGCGTTGAGGATGCTAATCAACTTTCTGTATTCGACTACGGACATCTCCGAAGCTCTGCTTCTGTCGATTGGGAACATCGGGTAAGCAATGATGAGGTTTGTCGTCATCTGTTGGGTGTGGATAGTCGCTCTCTAACAGAAGTAATCGCCCTACACCGCCTCCGATGGCTTGGTCACGCTTTGTGCATGCTTGTTCATCAACTACCTTTAGGTGCTCCTTTTGGACGTGGAGGGCAAGGCTGTAAGAAGCGTCGCGGCGGTCAGATAATGAGATGACGTAGATGTATGAAGAAGCTAGCTTCAACTTTGGCTTCGGTTGATGCAGCTCGTCTTTCAAGTTGCGGTCTAGTCGTTGAACCCTATCCGTACATTCAGTTTCATTCCTCATCGGTGTCAGCTGCCTGTATAAAACTCGTTGCATGCACAAATTCCCACAAACGAAATTAGTCATCAACACTGTTGTATTGTATCGACCAGACTCTGTCATTTTGTCCAGTTCTCCGGTTACTTTTTGACCAATTGACCAATTTTCGACCAATTGATTCAACTGAAACGCTGATACTTTGCCAGAAGGATAAAGGTGAAATTTTTGCTCGTATCGTTGGATGAGATCAGCACGCTCCTTACAGCTGATCTACGTTTCGCTTTCTTTTCGGTATACAACAAACACATATGAGACAGCGTTTGTAAACCGAGCCGACTAAGGAAATGAGGTAATTTGTTGAAGGTCAGATGGCAATAAGTTTCCGTTGTGAATCCAAACATTTCACTTAAACCACACTACTCCTATACGGGCATTTTAGAATGATTAAAAAAAGATTCGCTGAAGTTCAGTCTATTTGTTAAAACTCTCATAAATGCTTAGTTGAATACTCTTCAAAACAGTTTTTGATTGTTGTACTGTAGCAGCTGATGAATCAGCTTCTAAATTCATACACTTTGCAATCGAAAAAACACAGTAACCGGAAGGACGGCACTTATTCAAGTCGTGCTATAAATGAGTACACATCCCCATGGAAAAATACCATTGTTTTTAATACCCGATCAATCTTGGGTGATCCACGATGTCATTGTGTCAGGTTTCTTGGAGAAGATATTTCTAGTCCCAACGGGAACAGCTAACACACGCAACAAGCATTAGCCGAGTGTGGCAATATATCAGGTAGAATATGCAATCAATAGAACCCGGAGCTCGATAGTGGATCAAAAGCTAATTTGTAATCACTGTCATGGGTGATTAAACTGCATATTAGCAGATCCTTTTTTGTCTTCGTCATAAGCATCGATTTAATCATGAGCACAAAGAAGTGTGTATGTGCAAATCGCGTGTTACTCGTCAGCCTGGTTACTCTGAAATACCACACCCAGTGGTGAAATCGCTCCTTCATATGCATGCCGAACGAAATACTTTGTCTGCAGTAAACGCCGCTGCAAAATTCAACAATGTACCTTGTCTTAGGCTTTCGAATAATGTCACATAATGACCCATATCTTGAGCAGTTCAGTTGGAGAAATGGAACGGATGAACACTTGCCAGATTGATGGCATTTTAATGCTTACATCTGTACACCAATTGCCAAGCAAACAAAATAAACTAGTCAATGATGTAGATTTCTGATTGCTCAAGCTGAACATGTTTTTCTAACGTTGACGTTCCCGAAGAAGTTTACTAAAATCGATGCCTCCCCCCTTACATATGTGGTGAACAAAATCTAACAATAATCAGATTTGGAAATGCCTTGCTATTTGGAATGACGCAGGAGTGATTCAGTGGACCGTTAGTTTAATTAGATCGCACTGACCTGAAGTGGTGTGTTCTGTGTCGCGTGGGACACTGACACGGCTTGCATTGCGATT
>UZAN01049757.1:0-21531 GCA_900618425.1 Echinostoma caproni
ACCGAAGATGGTAGTCGCCACATGAAAAACAGCGGTTGGTTCAATGGTTCAATGGCAGGAATCTCCATTGCGCGACGCCAAATTGTAATAATCGAATAAGAACCGGAATTGAACAGCGCGAACTTGAACTCGGACTGAAAACCCACTGAATTACGCAACGCAAGGTAAAACCAAGACGAGCTGTGGATACAGATGATTCTATTGAGAAAAGCACGCAAATATATATCACATGCGACCAACAGTTATTGGTCGGTTCCTGGACGTCCAATCGGCGACAGTGTGGTTTATTATTATACCTTCATGTATTCGGCCGATCTGGTTGATGCCAATCGAGACCACCGGATTGGTCGGTTATTCTATTCTTGATTGGTTAGCCGGAAGCTGTACCGCGGTGCGTGAGTATTCGTTGCACGATCACCACAGCTAATCCTCAATAGGCTTCTCATATTCAATATATCGTCCATAATCCTCGGTAAATTTCTTTTTCATGCCTAAAATATGTATTTAAACACATTATATCATAGTGTCATTAATGAAAATAGTGAATGTAATGGAAATATTAAAGAAATACTTAGTCTGCAAGGATCTCGGGTTAGGTTTGCTTATGTGACCTAAAATCCTTCCGAGATTCTCGGAACGCCCGCGTAAGCAGATTTTTTCTGTTGAAACTCAATCTATTCGTTAGAATTATATTTTGTGAATGAAAGCAATTACACCACACTTGACCTACCGCAAAAGGTAAGAATAAGCCATGGAAAATTCCCATCTCGGCATGTTGCCGATACCGGGCATCAGGTTGACGATGACGCATTTCGAATCACCTACAAGGTGCCACCGAACCCCTCGAAAGCCGTCCATCAACGTCATCTCGCAAGAGCCGAAGCCGTGGCCATTTGAATAATGAAACCCATCGCGTCGTTCTCAAAAGCGATTCGTACAATCAGTCAGACTGCCTTGGCCACAACGTGACACACTCCCAAGATAGACTTGAACTTTCCCATGNCATTTTAATTTTAATTCGACTATATAACTGTATTAGTCCGAAGAAGAAGTTGTCGAAAACGACCTTGTTTGCTAAAAACTATCGCGTAAAAATAAATTATAAACGAAGGTGGCGTGAATGGAACAAGGTAAGACTAATTGAAATATATATTATTGATGATAAGTATGCATAGGTATAATGATAAAATAGGTAAAACGATTTGAGAGAAATAAAGTCAGGAAATCTTTATTATGCGCTATATGGCAATTCGGCGGAGCTCACCGGTACTACCCACGTCAGCTGACATTTCTTATCTGAAGATCATATTATTCACGGTTTGTATACTTTGAAAATGAAACGAACGTAGCACACATGATTTGCAACAGAAGTTGGCAACAAGTTGTACAAAGAGGATAATAAGAATCGATAAAATAGTAAACCTTTATTAATTATTAATTACAAATATTCATCGACATAATGAAACGATGGTTGGAGTTTACCAGGAATCACCCAGTAGGCTGTAATTTCTCAACTACAAATCAGAAGATATATATTACAGAATGAAAAAAGTAAGCGCATTTGCTTTCATGCAAAATTCAACAATTATTAATGAAAGATAATGGTGATTTGAATGGACAAATGTAGTAAAATTCAATAATATGTATTATTGTTCATATTAAGAAACCGCGATATTGATAAATCAGTGCAAAGGCAGGTATAGAAACTAACTGGGATACAATTTGCTTTACTCGACAATACAAATCCACTATGTTCGTCGGAACAGTCTCCTTATTTTTAAACGTCTCAGTTGCAAATCATCCCACTCACAGATTGTATACTTATTGCCGAAAAAACGCAGCACACCAGATATATTTCAAAAGTTGATATTAAGTAGTACCAAGAAAAGAAAGGTTATTGGAACAATGGTAAATCTAATGAAATTGTTTATTGCGGATCATAATTACTCATAGGTATATTGATGATCTAATTGAAACGATGAAATTGGTAAAAAAAAACTCTGAAAGTGATTGAGATAGGGTTCATATAATTGACAGCATTTGGTCGGATTTTACTGGAACTGCTCGCATAAGGTGGAATTTCTGAGCTGCAAATCATTTTACGCAGTTATCATACTTATTTTCGATAATCAGCGAAATGCAGCAACTTGATATAACACAAACGTCCACAATTAGTAACGCAAGAGAAAAAGGCTGCCTATGACAAACCTAATAAATATTATCGATCATAATTAAGCATAACTGCAACAATGAGAACATTTAAGACGAGAAAAATGGAAATTTCTCTGAAAAGAGCTACAATAAGTTCTGTATGCATGATAAATAAATTCCACGGAGGTCACCGGTACTGCTCCCGTAAGCTGAAATTTCTCTATTGCAAATAATACTACCCACGGTTCGTATATTCATTTCCGAAAATTGAACAAATGCAGTACGCTTGGTATAACGCGTGTAACAATAAGTCATAAAACAAAAAGTTGACCCTAACCGAAAAAAGCGATAAATCTAATAAATTAATGTAATTTTATCATATTTAGAATGATGAGATTTGAAACAAACCTGAAAAAATGAAACAAATTGTATAAGTGACAGTTATTTACTGCTCACAATGTACTCAGGTAACAAAAATCCGATGAATGCAGAAGGTTAGTTTCACACAAAAGGTGACATTAGGTTATTCAAGAAAAAGGTGATATGAAGGGAGATACCGGTTGAACGAATGAAAACACAAATCTTAACAAATTTACGAATAGATATTATTTTACCATTATAAAAACGATGAAGCTGAAAAAATCTGGAAAGAACTGGGACAAAGTTTATTAAAGAGACATATCGTTTCGCGGAGTTTGCAAGCTGAAATCTCTCATCTGCAAACCATCCTACCCATATTCGGTATACTTCTGAAAATCAAACGCAGCACACTTGATTTCACGTAAATGTTAACAATTATTTATACAAGAAAAGAATCCTTGATAGAAAAGCTAGTGAAAATAATGGAAATATATATATACATATATAACCGATCACATTTAATCAGGGATTTCATGTTCATTGGGTAGAAACGATATAAGTTCAAACGAACGCTGAAATTTAATGGGTCAACGTTGGTACACGGAACATAACAGTTTGGTGGAAAGCACAGGGATTAGGCCCGTAAGCTGATATTTGTTAGTTGCATATCATACAAATCACAGCTATTTACTGATTTCCGAAAATCAAACAGATACAGTTTACTTGATTTTATGCAAATGAAAAAATATCAAACATGAAGAAGATAATGTGAATGAAAAATATATTGAAACTAATGTAAACACATAACATCTTTCATAACTATGCATGCGCATAATGTTAATACTAATAATAATGATATGATAGTCGAAACGATGAAAGTGGCAGAGAATCTGAAAATATCTAGGAGAATGTTTGTAAACCTGATACAGATATTCGACGGATTTTACTGCAGAAACTGAAATTTCTCAGATGTAAATCAGAACACTAACAGTTAGTTTGTGTACATATTTCCGAAAATTAAATAAATACAGCACACTTGACCCCGCCNCCCCGCCCCCCCCCCCAAAAAAAAAATAAGGGTTATTCATAGACAAGAGATGATGATGATGAAAAATTCTTTGAAACTACTTCAATTTATGTTCTTGATTATATTAGGAACAGAAGTATTCAGATTAAGTCGAAGGGCTGAAATTCGAAAATAAATTGAAATTAACTGGGACAGTTTACGGAATCGGCCTCGCACTAGGTGACATCTCTCATCGGCAAATCACAATATTCACCGTATGTATGGTTAGTTCCAAAAATTGAAAAAAAAACTGGCAGTGCCACGGAGTTTAGGGAAAAGTTAACATTAGGTCACATAGGGAGAAGGTGACATGAATGGAAACAAGTAGAGAAACTAATGAAAATTAATTTTATTGATGATATTGAGGAACATAACGATGAAATCGAAAAACACATGAAAATAATTGGGATGAAGTTTGTTTAAGTGACAAGGCGATTCCGCTGTAATTTTTGGGATTCCTCACACAAGCTGAAATTTCTCAGTTGCAAATCGCAATTCGTAGACTTATTTCCGGAAATCAAACAAGCAGCACACATTATATAACGTAAAAGTCAAGAATCAGTCCTAAATGGAACAATTGACGTGAATACAAAAATAGAAAAACTAATGAAAATATATATTACTATTCAAAATTGTGCAGTGGCATAATGATTCGTTAGTCGAAATGCTAAAAGTGACAAACAATTTAAAAATAACTGGGATATAGATTGTTTTCCTGACATGGATATTCGTCTGAGTTTACCGGGACTGTCTGTGTAACCTTAGATTCCGCAGATTCCAATCATTCTTTTCACTGGTTGTTTAAGTTTTTCCGGTCACAATGAGTTACGCTAAATTCACGTGCGTCAAAAAACTAGTAAAACAAATGAAAACATATAACAATGATTACAATTGCGCGTAGCTGTAATGAGGAAACAGTCAACAGGACGGAACTGGTAAAAAAGCTGAATGTAACTGAGATAACATCAGTAATTTTGACATAGCGATTCGTCGAGTTTTATCAGGTCTGTCCATGTAAGCTGAAATTTCTCAGCTACACATCACATTACTCGCGGTTTGTATACTTATTTCTGAAAATCAAACACACAATCAAAACACTTTGATTTCACGCAAACGTTAACAATTATTTATACCAGAAACTGATTATGTGATTCGAAAAAGAAGGAATACTGAATGAAATGTGTTCTAGTGATCTTAATTTAGATCGATGTATTGTATTTGGATTCTCAAACTTTAGATTGCAGGCGGAGTCCATGACCGCTCTCTCTCGTGTTATGTTTTTACACCTATTTTACCTGAATATCAATGATCTTAGTTTTTTTCGAACTGAACGTTATCGTTTGATTTCAAATTCATTTCACAGAGGTTTAGTAAAATATTTGTTCATCCACTTGTTTTTTTTTGGAAATCTTGATATTGCGCAGTTAATTTATTCCACTCTTAACCAGTAGTTCTTTTTACTGTGAATTGTAAATTAAATAAACTCCTCTACTACTTCATCGTAAAAGAGAGATGCTTACTTTCCTCTGATCAGCCTGGGTAATTGTTACTTGTCCAATTGAACTTTCGTAGTTACAATTTGTTACTCAGAGTGTGGGAACGACGAATTTACGCATATTGACGCTAATCTATTGCATTGTCAGGTCAACTGCAGTGGACCCCGATATGTTTTGAATTCAGTTTATCGATCCGCATATGAATGGCCGAGTCCATCTTCCTACCCCTCAATCATACCCACATATACACATGCACACACGCGCGGGCACGAACGCTTGCCCACACACCGTCAAACCATTGGGTTGACAATCCAAGGAACATTGAGCAGTTCACCGGTAGAATCTATTGCCGGGTGTTTGTATGTGTGTGAATTGGCGGTACAAAGCTGGGATAGATAGGTAGAGCGACTGAGCAGTAGTAACAACCGGGAAGATCCAATCAGATTAAGAACAAACAGACCAATCAAATTTGTCTTTTTCACTGAGTGGATCGATTAACTGATAGACCATTGCGTTGCTCTCACCTCCCGCAATACGTACGTGTTAGTGAGCTCCAAATTTGTCACTGTTCCGTGTCCAAACCAGAAGTTGTTCCGAGAGTTGTCGGCTTCTCACTTGAACGTGTATTGAATTTGACGTTAAACGAAACATGAATTTCTCGGAAGTATTAAAGAAAATTCCCACACCGCAAGTATCCATGCCTCAGATGCCCAGTATCCCGAAGTTTAATGCTGCCAGTGGTCACGAGGAGTTGGGAAAACCGCCGATCAATATGACTCAGGTGAGCTATTTACCATGTTGACCAGCTAGAAAAAGTACAGAATACAAACCAACAAATAGCTGGCACTAACCAGGGTGATTGTTTTGAAGAAATAGATGACTTGTTTCACCGCCATGATAATGCCATTGGAATTTCTTAGTGACAACGACAATCAATTTTTGAGTATAAATTAATGTCAACGTTACCAATTGCAAACTGCAAAACTATTCCATTCTAAACAAAAAATAATTTTCATTATGGTTGTTGTTATAAAAAAGCAGTGAGCACCAGATCACCTGTATGCAAATGCATTAACTGTTACTAAATAATCGTCTATCATCCGATCTTTCCCATATAAGAGGGCCGTGGAAAACATTTCCGGATGCACAAAAAGTTTTATTTATTACACAAAAATAAGCGTTACATTTTCTCAGTTCCAGCTTTTCATGCGCTCAAACCATATGGTGAAACAGCACTACCATATCAAGCTGGCAGTCGTTGCATCAGTTCAAGAAGGTCTGTACAGTAGCTATTGATGACTCGTTTCGGATTTCATGCCTGCTATGCTTGAATACCACAAACCACTCAAACACAATGCTTCATGAAGGTGCATCACTAAAGGCAGCTCGCAAACGATTGACACTCTGCTAATGTTTTAGACCACATTTGTAGTCGTAGAAAATCATCACCCTCCAGTGGCATCGACTGAGTGCCATCCTTTAAATCCGAATGACTTGTGACCGATCCTCAGCTGTTGATATTTAGTAAGGCAGTCAATAAACAATATTCACAATAGATCACAGTTCATGTTTTTCTTGCTCGGTCATCTGCACCTCATACGTGTGTTCTATATGCGGAAAATGTTTGCTCAGCCCGGTCAAAATGTGCTGAACACGATGCACTTACGCTGAAGCCCATGTTATATTGTTAACCCTACTCTTCCTCTGTAAAAGTTCCGTGCCAGTGTCACCGTATCAACGGCTGGTACACCAAGTCAGATGCCGGCTTATTGGATAACGAAGCTAAATCAGAGAATTTGAGACAAACTATCAGTTTGTGGTCTGAAATGTTATTTTAAATTTATGGAAAACATCTTTTATCATAATGTCGCATGAAGATACATGGTATCCAGCGTTGCCTGCTGTCATTTAACAAATGTCCCAATAGATGAGATAGTAGTGTTATAATTCCAGAAGGCGGTGCCGGTCGAGGATAGTCGTTTATTGTAAATTAAAAATGGAACCGTCAATTTGGCAGACATAACACAGAAAATCTCATCAGAAACATACTATCGCAGTTCCTGGGTGCACAAAGGATTATGAATGTTGCAATCGTTAGTTATTCTTTGAGATACAGCAATGTTCCCTCGGTGATTTTGTCGACTTTTGATCGTTAAAATAAATCACCAATTATGTTAACTACTACTCACAAGTGAGTAGGATCTCACAACAGTAGGTATAGCGTACCTCATAGCTTGAGAGGGTTGTTCAATAGGTTATCTACTGTCCTTGATGCTGTTAGGCACAGAAAATTTAGACTTCTGCTCCAAACGAAAACCGCAAACAAAGATTGGGCTAGTCCATTAGCGATACATAAGGCCCAATGTTGGTTGACTTCTCTATTTGATCAGATTCTATCCAAAAAGAACTCAATTTTGCACCTGATGCATTGAGGCCGTTCAGTGCGATTGAAAACACTAACCTGGTAAATAAGTTGCTCTGAAATACTAAAAGTTGTCATGAACATACGGGGCTCACAATAAAGAAAAAAGTTTTAGAAACCTATCAGTGCTTTATTTGCACTGAAAAGCAAAAAAGATGGCACGCCATTGATCTCCGTGATTAACAAGCCGTCATGGACCAGTTGGTATTTCAAGTTTACAAGTTGCTGCCAACTGAACTAAAAGTGAACTCTCTGTCACGCTCGGAATACACGAGTTCGCCGATTTTTTTCGCACAAAAAGTTGAACAACCATCTCAGTTTGATGCAGTCCACTATTTTAGAAATGATCGTTTAAAATTTATGCATAAATTTGGTGAAAGCATGAGAGAAAATAAAAGCGTGTCACAACAAAAGTCGGATGAACTTCAATAGGTCATTCAAATAAGAAGACAGAGGACACACATTAAACATCTTTTGATCTAATAATCTTCTCGCACGAGATTGAAAACCTAATATCTGAAAAAAATCTGGACGCGCTCCATTCTCAGGTTGAAACCTATTGATTTATTTATTTGAATGTGTTTAAGTAAGAAAGTTAATGTGGCGTGTCCAAACATACACCCAAAACTTTGGTACCTCTCAATGAAAGGGTACAGAAGTTATATCGCGTGACATTTCTTAGAACGTGACTTTTATGCAGCACTAATAAAGTCTCGCATAATAAAAAGTAACCGGCAAAGCCATCACCACTTTTAGCTCAAGAAAGCTGATGCTATTTAACGGCTCCCGCTCAATCTGTGCAACCAAACATATTTTTGGACCAGTCGCGCTGCAGGACTGACACTCGCTCTCATTCACTGTAGTTTCTTGTGTGATGTTTTGGTCCTTCTTCTACACCAACTCGTCTTGTAATAGGTTCACTATACATGTTCATTTTCGGGCTTCCTGTCACTTAAATCATTAATTGTTCAACCTTGTTTACCAGTATATGTTTGCTATCGATTGAGAGTACCGAAATAAGTGAATTCATATTGTCTCATTAGAATGTTGCTTTTCCTTTCTTGTGTTAAAATTTAATAATTGGATAAAAGAACTTTGTCGTGTTGCAGCTGCCAACTTTCTTGCAGATGGATCTCACTTTTGTGTGAATCCAAATGAGCTTCAATTCAACATACGCTAAACCATATCTGCATGGGTGAACTGATTACGGTCTCCGATTCAGGTTCTTAGGTCGGACTCATACATTCACATATGCCTCCGAATTCTCCACTCATGCGCAAAACTCGCTCTTTTCGAAAACCGCGCTCAGCACTTTCATCAACTCCCACCTACCTATTTCTCACTGTTTCTTCTGTTTTGAACGGGTTCACTGACGTAGATTAAGGTCGTAGCCCGCCGTTGTTCATCTTGACAGCTACTTCAGCAGTGCCCTGCTACTTGGAGCTTAGTTTTTCATTCCTGAGGCCTCATTCTGCGTTCATACTGGCTCCCGTCGAAGTAAGAATACTAATGCGCATTGGAGAACGAGTATATTCGGAAGTCTAGAGATCGATATATGTGTATTCTCGGACAAATGCCCTCAGGATACGAGTTAAGCAATTCGATTAACGTCTCCCTCCAAAAGAGACGTTTCATCCGTTCTGTTCCCAGAGACCTCGATGCGTCGATGTCTGTTCCAGCAGGTTTTGCTATTACCTCAGTTTCCAGGCCCGAGGCTGCTTTATTGAATTAAAGCGCGGTAGATAGTAGACTGTGAGACTCCCAGGCTCATGTAAAGTCAACAAGCACAAACGAAACGAATGGTACAGACGCCTCCAAAGACCGTAGCTCCGATACATTCAAATATTTCTTCTATCACAAAATAAATGAGATTCTTATCAAAGCTCCTAACACAGTTATCATGATTTTGGCCGGAAATTTAAACGCACTCAGTGGCCGCCTGGCGTTCAATGAGGTTTAGCTTGGTGATCACCATGGCTGTGACAGTTAATGAAAGTCGATATCCTAGCAAATGCTTGAAAACACAGTCAGCCCCCTGTTAGTGCGAACTTCAGACACCCCAGTCTTTACTTTATGTATGTTTTGGTGCAGAAATGACTCGGACCGATCACTTAGAATTTAACTGCAGCTGGGGAGGGTGTGTAAAATCTGTATTTCGTACTGATATACTTGCTTGGATTCCCAACAAGCACAGGGTTTGCCAAGTTGTCAATGCGATTTGCGTCCGTATCAACCAGAAGTGTAAACAACTTGACGTTTTGAAGTCTTCCGACACTGCCGTATTATTCACTTTAAAAACGAGTTGGCCTCAAGGCTTAGTATTAACCCAGCAAACAGTAGGAAACGACACTTGACAAACATGGAAAGTGTAACACATTTGGCTACTTTGGTCTAGAGAGCTGAGTTGTAAGTCAGTGAGTCTCCTCCGCCTCTCTCAAACTTCTTGAAGCGGGTTGGGTAGTACTGGCGGGCAGCAAGCATATGCAACAAGGACTGTCTTTGAAGACAGCACTGGCAGACAAGTAACGAGATGACCGAGGAGCATGTAGGCGCTACTTGCCAAGGAGTTGGAATTAACTGTTAAGTCTGGAAACACCCACGGCACCGCAAACAAAAGCAAAGATCCGAAAGAATCTCCAAGTTCTGAAACTCCATCGGGCGTCTGAATAATTCAACCTACGGCAGGCTCTTTTAAAACATGTTGTTGAAGTTCTCATGAGAGTTGGTCAACTGTTCTTGAAGATATGACTGGATGAAACTGTGCTCCTCATATGGAAGCAATCGTTTGTTACACCTACTTTCAAGAAAAGCCCTAAGCGTCCGTTCCCCTACTCAGACTGAGTACCATTCAAGGGAGACAAATCGGCGAAAGCTTGGTTTATGGCTGAATTGGCTAAGGTACGTCCTACGAATACCTGATCAATGTCTGCTATACAGTAGGTTATTATAATTTATTATTTGGAAGAAACGGCGAGGTGGGCATCTAATGACGTGGGTTAAAGTTTTCGAGAAATTGAGTACGGATTTGGCTTTCATCGGAGCTTCCAGGCCAGGAGTCACAAAGCTTCAGATACCGTCGGTTGAAGTCACTACGGGATACGATTTTGAATCAAAGTGGATGACGCGAATGCATCTTCTCATGCTTTCAATCTTCAGAATAAAGAGACGAAAAAGTACAAATGATGTCAACTAAAACCATTTTCATCCCCTAATATAAAAGGAATATTTCTGGGTTGATCTTGACGTATAGCTGTATGTTCTGCGGTCAAGTTCCTTCAACGCTAGGTTGCTTTGGCACCGTATCTGTAGGGATTAGTGTTTATATATATATATATATATATATCACTTCTGATAAACGAGATAACTATTACTTTGCTTCTACCCATCTATGGCAGATTTTGGTTGGTTCAAAACAAAAAACTTTAGCATATTTTATCTTATTGGATCTCCGATTTCAGGATTCCCGCCGAACTATGTTACACGTGTAAACCTGACAATTCAGAGGGCTAAAATAACATAACAAGGTTTCGATGTCCCGTATAGCGGGTTTTATAACAGATCTAACCTTTACTGTTAAGAGAAAAATGAGTGAATGAAGTCTACTCGATTCGAAATATGTTATGTATCTGCAATAAGGCAGGTTAGGAATTATTTGTAGGTGCCATGTGGTTGAATCAGATTGACCGAGTGAACTGGAGCTCTTGGACGGACTGGATCACCCAGTCCGCTAGGAGTTCAGTCGGATTCTTCCCATGGACAGAAGGGTTAAAATACATCTATAGAACTCCTATTCTCAACATGAGCTTTGTGATCTGTATAGCATTCATTTTCCGTCATCTCCTATTGTATATATATGAGCATCAGAAGACTCGAAAATACATGTTTGAAGCTGGAAAAATTTGTTTGTGGGATCGATTGAGTTAGAAGCATTTGGACTCGATAAGATATATTACTCAGGTTCGTTATTAAGGGGACTGAGAAATCGTAGACTCTTGCCGTACTCTCGGGCATAGTAGAATAAACAAGTTGGTTCATCTATAGCCAACTGTAAGAATAAACAGAATTTCTTTTCATTACCAACAGTTCTTTTAAGAAAGAAGTAAATATAAATAATAAATATAATATATAAATATAATTATATATATGTAATATATATATAATGATAATTATAAAGATGATTTATTGTTTATTATTAGGAAATGAGGTAGTAAATCACAGAATTACACTGGGGTAGGCATGGTTTTGCACCCGATCAAAGCTAAACACCCATCACTAAATTTGGGACCTGTGGTTCATACCTCGAACCTTAGAGGCCAAACAAGTTAATGTAACGACCTTTAAGCACTTGAATATTATAGCTTCTTCCGAAGAGACTCCGCGGAATTACTGAATTTTACAACACATATAGACATGAGTCGATATCCCTGGTTCAAGGAAAGTGCTGAGATTTTATTTGGTCAAGTAGTCACATTGATAACCACTGAATTACTAAAATCAATCGTGGGAGCAAAAAGAAAGCGCTACAGGGTATTGAACAAATCTATCACAACAAAAATAACGTATCCTTTTTCATTTGGCAATAATCAATTCCAGTGCTTCCGACTGTACGGTTGAATCGATAAATTGAGGATTGCGCGTGAAGGTGAAGTCTGAGTAATGATCAGCTCAAATCAATAAAAATCAATTATCCCACACCACTACTCACGAGTAGCTGTGAGTCAAATGTGAAATAACCAAGGACACGTTTTAGTCGCATTGGAGAACATCAAACTATACACCACTCGTGTACCGGCAGACTCTGCCCAAAACGCAATGAATCAACTAACTGTCGTTCCCATATTTCTTCCACTATTTCTTCCATTTTTCAGGAAGACATGCAGCAGCTTATACACAATATTGGTGAATCTGTTTTGATTCCGGAGGACGGAGCATTTGTGGCTTTGTGGATTCTCACTTTGTAAGTCTAAATAGCGGTGTTGTATTTATTTTCCCAAGATTATTTTACCGCGATTCGTCTGGCTCACAGTCTGTACTCAAAAGTGTGTGAAAATAAAAATAACAAGGTTTAAATAGATATAGCTATAGTTATTCTCATTTACACGTGGGCATTCAGGTGATGGAACATTCTATTGATAAGGAAAAAAGGCCACGTAATAGTCTTGAGTGTTCATTCATGATAATCTTGGGGGACAGCCTTCACATTGTCTCTTCTAAAGTTATTTGAAGAAGCTATCCTCGACTGCATTCAGCAGTATATAACCATTCCGAATGATGCTTCAGGCATAGCGTACACGCCTAATTGATCCGATTTAGAAACATCCCCTCTAAAAATACATCTAATCAATAAATATTTGAATTAATCTGTTCAGTCTGTTTGGAGTGTTTTCTTGACTACTCTTCGGCATTTGATTCCATTTATCGAT
This sequence comes from Echinostoma caproni, assembly GCA_900618425.1. Classification (NCBI taxonomy): domain Eukaryota; kingdom Metazoa; phylum Platyhelminthes; class Trematoda; order Plagiorchiida; family Echinostomatidae; genus Echinostoma; species Echinostoma caproni. The sequence goes on from UZAN01049757.1 coordinate 12,919, forward strand.
CAACGTTGTTACAGAAACTGGAACTAACGAGGTAACCTTGGAACTTTCATATTATTATATAACTTATATATATATATATAAATTATATAAATTCCTGCATCAAATTTGTAGAAAGGATTCTCACAGATCCTGACCACACGTTGCACGCAGAACTGACACATTGTTGCTGCTGTCTCTCCACTTGTTCTCAATTCTGCCAAATTTCATCTCGTATAAACGCTTATCGAAATGCACATGTACCCTATCTTTCACGTTTACTGATAAACAAAGAGAGGGTAAAAAGCGAACTTCGTCCTATTCTTGGACCATGAAATATCCCTATGTTTACAGAAACGTTTTCCCCGTTTAATATTGACCCTGTGGCGGTTGGCGTGCATAGTTTTCAACCCAATTGTAAGCTTCAGTGCTTGCAAAAGTTATGCACCATGCACAGTACAAAGTAAACATATGTACACACTGTGAATACGCGAATTGCTAAATTCGCTGCGTGATCATTCACTTATTTGGCCCAGAATATTGGAATATTGCTCAAAGGATTGGTGACCTGAGAAATGGGGAAGCTTGTGGGAGTTATTCCAAGCTGATCAGGTACCATTAGCAGTATGGATCCGTCAATTCCACTTGGAGAACTCTATCAGGTACCGAGTGAATAAAGTGAAATGATCAGAAAAGATACCACTTAAACATGAAAAATTGCCAGCACAATATCAGTCAATGAAATTAAACGCCATTTGTTCAAATGACCAATATGAACGAAAAAGAAATTGGAAGGACAAAATTAAGAACATGAAATGAGACAAATGATGGGTAGTTTTTATTTTCACGAACACAACTTACGTGACGCTAAGATTATACTTACTAGCTAGCAGAATGACACTACTTACCTTACATTGTGATTGTTTCTGCTAACTAGTAGAATGATTGTTCGCAGTTCTTGGTAAAAGGACATTCAGGTGAATAGCCACAATGCTGTGCTGCATGATCAGATGGAGAAGGATTTGCAAGACTGCTATTTACATTGAATAACCATATAATAGACATTATGTATGCTAGGCAAGAAACGTGTTATTTTACGCAACAACATCGAGAATCCTTTGTTTGCGTTGACCAACGAAAATACACTGAATACTTTGTTGTGATCTCATGCTGTGCCCGTTGTTTGCCAGATTAAATAAACTAACCAATTAGAGTGCATCCGGAATATGGGTTTTGGCTTCCAACCCAAGGGCTCGCGTTTCGAGACCCACCAAGGACACTGAAGTTACGCACTGCTGACGAGTCTTGAAAGTACGACAACTGTGCAGTGCTTTTTGTTAGCCATTACAAATGACTACTACTGCATGAACGAAGTTAACAAAGTGAACTTCCCATGAGTAAATATGAAAATCGAAGTAAGCAGAAGCAGGGCCTTCTGCAAAAGATATCTAACGAAGCATTCCGACAATATGTTTATTTATCTTTTTGAGGGAATGTATCCAAACAACAACCAATTATTTAGCCCCAAACTCACTTGAACATTTGTTCCAGAACAAGCTTCTTTCAACGCACATAGAAAATTATTCACATCGTAAACGGATACGGGATTGGATACATCTTCATAACCAGCCCCAGGCACCTCACACTGTCTAGGAGGCAACTGGTCACGCTTCGAATACACGGGATGATGAGTGAGAGTCGCATATGGTAGACTGCGACATAGAGGATTCCATTTCTGAGTCAATTTAACATCGGTCTCGTCACCCCATCGCATTTGAACCCCAGGCGAGCTGCGAATCCTGTTGGTATTGAGCGTGTTTCCCAGGGAGATATCCGATTTGTACCACAAACGAGAAACAATAGGATGAAAGAACAATATTGCGGCACGATTAGTGAACAATAATTATTGGATTTTCTACGATAGATAAGGATGCATCACTTTGTGAACAACGAGTGTATATGAAAATATTAAGTAGCGAATTTGAGCAATTTATTCGCGGTTTAAGTGCATTCTCAACCGGTTGCATTTTTCTTTCCTTTATTTGCCATCACAAAGAGACTGCAATTTGACGTGATGTGATGGCCTGTGTGCGTCTACAACCCAACGAGCTACACGGGATGGCTTTCATCAGTCCAAAAGACCTTATCATGCCTGCAAGGTCAGATGGTAGAGGTCCAGTCTGCTGGTCCTCTAAATTGGGGGTTACACTCGAGTCTGCGTCTCAATCGGTTTCATGGTAGAGGAGTGACCGATCCAAGTGAATGAGCATCTATTTTGCTTTATCCGCCGCCTTGCGCTCAGGTTCTTGTCAGAACTAAAGGCTTTCGACGATAGTCATAATCGTTCTCCTACTTGGTGGCTGGACACATTAGAAGTACCCGTCCATCAAACCCCGATGCATACACAAACCAAACATAACTCCATACTGCATCGGTCGTCGAGCGGGATTATCGGGATTGCACTGCTCGTTGTATCAAGCGGGGTGGGTAGTGATAAGTTGGCTACTGCCCAGATATCCCAACCTTCGTTTAATTCCTTGTTTTCACATCCAACCCGCTCTATTTGCCCCTTCTGCTAACCCGTAACATTCCCTCAAACAACTTGTTCGTCACTCGCCAAAGTTCGTTGCCAAGTAGCGCTGTAAGCTGGTCACCATCAAATTACAGATTCTTAAGCCAATCACTAAATCCGGGGGCGTTCAACTTAAGGACTCTGGTACAGGTTGGTAAAAAAGCGTGTCGGGAGCGTACAATGAATTCTTTTGGGGATTTATGTCTGCTCTGTGTCGGATACTTGAATCCAGGATGGTACTACAATAAACCACCTAAGGGCACTGAATTCCACCTCGAGGAACATTCTCTGCACATCAGACGACGACGAAACTCGTTCAGTAATTCAGCGCGAAGTAGGCATTGTGCTGAGTAATAGAGCCAAAGCGTCACTAATTAATCGGATCCCCGTCAACCGTCGCTTATATGCGGTGCGTCTCCAGGGGTCAATCATATTCCGGATGGGAAGCAACACCAAAGGTGTTTGTTCATCATATTAGCATATGCACCGACCTACTGCAGTTCTGATACAGAAAACTCACCGAATTCATTTGGTTGAACCTAAGCTCCAATATGTTCGTGCTTGTAGATGAGTTTAATGCTCAGGTTGGAGAACTGAGCGCATCGGAAGCTTGCCTAGGGGAGTTGTTGTGCTCTGCCCTGTCAGTGAACTGATAACGGCGATCGACTACTTCATTTATGCGCAAACCACTATCTGTTCCTATCCAGCACCAACTTCCGATTCGGCTCTAGACGGACGACAATATGGTGCTCCAATTCAAGTAGTACGCTAACTCCAATCGACCACATAGCAGTAAGCTACGCTTGGCGTGGCTCAGTACAAAACTGCAGGTTCTGTTTGACCATGTACATTGAATCTGACCACGCATTATTTCCGAGACAGTTCACTCTCCGACTCACAGGTTGTCAACAAAATCAACGACCATGGTTAGCCCATAATCGCTTATTTGACCCAGTCGTTTGGGCCCGTTATGAATCAGAACTGAGGCATGAGCCAAGCGCGCTGCAGTGTGGTAGTATAGACGGAAAATGGGATCTAATTAGACGAGTAATGCACTGCGCAGTGGATATGAGCTTCAATCCCGTCTGAGGCATTGGATATCCGATGAAAAACGACAAATTCCAACCTGACAGAATCAAAACAGGAGTAGGTGGCGTCTGCAACGTCGGCTCACGAGGAGCGTCGAGCAGAACCGTAAAATCTAGTGGGCGACAGCAGCTGGTGAAATGGGAGCAGCGGCTACATCAAGGAATAATCGAAAATATGTTCCAACTGTTACACGACACAGGAGTTCGGTACAACCAAGTTAGTGAAAAAATCTGTGATAGGAGAAGACAAGCGATTTACAATAGAGGAAAACGGCTTGACCGGTGGGTGGAGTATTTCAATGAATAATTCTGCTGGCCTGGCGCTAACCAAACTATCTCATCTATTACAGCTGATGCTCCGTGAGCAGTGCCACATGAACCGCTCACACAAGCAGAAGTACAATCTCGCATTCAAGCATTGAAGGAAAGAAAAGTAGCAAGACCCGATAGGCTTTCCTCACTGTTTTCGAGATGGAAGCGATGACCTCGTGGATTGCGTTGCTGATTTACTGCGTAACATTTGGTCACAAGAGCGCGTTCCTTCATCTTGGGGAAAATCATCGATCGTATCAATCTTCAAGACGACGCAAACCACCGTGCGATCAGTCTGATTCCAGTCTTCACCAAAGTGATAGCCTTCGTCAAACTTCGACGTCTGACGCCCTACAGGGAGACTAATATCCATGACTAACAAGCAGGATTCCGACCAGGCTGCGGTTGTATCGACCAAATCTTCATGTTGCGTCAAGTTTTCGAGTTACACCTCACACATTGTCGACAAAATGTCGTGGTATTCCTTGATTTGCAAGGAGCCTTCGACTCGGATGAACGCGAAGCTCTTATTAGCGCGCTTCTTAGAAAAGGGACGCCGCTGAAGTATGTAAGCCTACTACTCGCATACTTGTGGTTCAGTAAGAGTCTATAACGAACTAATTAGATCGTTCTTAATCGGTACCGGTTTTCGTCAAAGGCCCACTATGTGGCCATTCCTGATCAATTTCGTCTGAAACGTTTCACTGAAGTTGAAAGGTCGCATATATTGTGCTACCGTTTGTTCAGCTCTGCTTTATGGATATAAGACCTCGAATTTGCAAGTAGACGATATTACTCGACTTGAAGTTTTCGAAAAGCGATGCTTACGTAACCTGGTCCAGGTGAAATGGAGCGAACGGGTTAGCAATCTGGTGGTAAGCCGTCGTGTTTTACAGAGTTTATCTGCGATAAATTTGCTAGTGTATCGAATTCAGATTAGTAGGATTCGCTTGTTAGGACGCATACTGCATATATCCTGTTGTCGGCTACCGCACCGTTCGTTATTCACTGTAGCCCCCAAGGGCTGGAGGAAACCACATGAAGGTCAACAGATGACTTGGAGATGAGTCATGAATGAACGCAAAGGGTAATTAGGTAGCGTACGTGGCTCTCTCCTTCAAGGGTGGGGTCCAAAAGATTTTAAAACTAAATGGTTGGAGACACTGAAGGACATGGCAGCAAACCAATAGCGGTGGTGTTCTTTCTGTCATTTAAAAGAATGCTTCTGAATGTGTGTATTTAAAGTTGGACTGTGTACACTGTGTGACGACCATCATGGTACTTTTTATTCCGCAACAGTTGGTCTTTTACTTTCGTTTTATGGCTTCCGAGTTGACAGCCTTTGCGTCTTTGTATTGCTCTGTACATGACAAATTTTTGCATGCTTTTGAAATAAAAGATTATCTTATATTCAGGCTTATTTCAATGTTTAACATTCGTATCATGGAAACCAACGAGGCTCGACTGTAATTCCTGTGTTAATAATATGTCGTGTGAAACCTTAATGAAAGCAATTACTAATGTTTATTAAGTCTTACAAATGAGTGATTTGAAATACAGTTTATGCAGGAAGCCTTGTTTTGTCTATGTAGTTGCGTATTCACTTACGTTCAAGGTTGTTATGTCGTAGTATTTACCATTTATTGAATGGATCAGAGAAAACATAAAAAGTCATGGGATTTGATTTCCTTCATTTGAGTTGTAAATTATAAACTTGACGTAAGCCATCGGGTCTCTGCACAAAATGATGGAAACAGAATGATGATAGCTTAACCAATGACCTCGTCGTCACAAAGAGCAATCGTTAAACCTAGGGTTTCCTGCAAACGATTTTGAGCAAATCACAGTTAAGGCAATGGAGTTAAGCTAAATCTGTTCGGCAGTAATCGATAATCTAGCAGATAACTTTCAACATCAGACTGTTTCAGTTGTGGTACCCAACGATTTATTTATACCTGCCCAAGGGCTGGATGGAAGTTTTCAATTAGATGTGTGCATCCTTCAATCTATATTATCACGCACGATTTTCAGTTCATTCATTCATTCATTCAAGCTTCCATTTCAGGAAGTAGTGTGCTTTCACCTTCAAGAAGAAAACAGCAAATTCAAGTAAATCCAAACGATTGCGTTCAACTCTGAACCTGCAAATTTAATGGTGTTGCACGAGCCGCAAACACGGAGGTTAGTGCCGAGATGGGTGAAGACCGATAATCACAACAAGCTTTCATAGATGGATTGTGCTACATCGTGTATATTCGAAATGAGAAACGGTCTGATCAGCCACCCGGTGTCCGAGTGGGTAGTATGCTGAAGCTCTATTTGTGAGGTCCTGGGTTCCATCCCCAAACAAGTCAATTGGTTTGCACTACTGATGAGACCCAACCAGGTCGAAACAACTGTCCAGTGTTTCCCAGATTTTCAGCTCACGCCTTATTTACATGACGAATTCATCATATCAACAAATCAATTCCTCCATTACTCCTATACAACAAATAATCAGGTTGTGGAATTTTCCCACTTGCCTCAAAACTGGAGAGTAGTTCTCATATGAGCCAGGGTCAATACCCTCAACAAGTAGGCAAAAATGCGTCAGGCTATATCGAGTATGGTGGAAATGAAAAACGGTATGATTAGCTGCCTGGTTTCAGAGTGGGTACTATGCTTGCATTCCATCTCTGAGGTGCCGGGTTCGATCCCCAGTTGGGTCGACGGATTCACTATGCTGGTGAGACCTCAGTAAGTTGAATCAGATGTTCAGTGATTACTAGCTTTTCCGCTCACGCCTCATTCACACGACAAATTTATCATTTAAACAAACCAAAATCTACATTATTCTCAAAATTATTTTTAATTATTCAATGAATCTCGACATGATGTACGCGTTTCGTTTTCTCATCGTCTGTATGATCATTGATTACTTTGACTTGTTCCTATCACCGCATCTTTCCCTCGCTGAACGGGGTGCGTGATCAAGAATTGTTTAGGCGGTGAAAATTTTAAAGAGGAAGATGAGTGATGTCATAAGTATAGGTATGTATGCCATGTAGTTGAGTGTCAGAGAGAGACGATTTCTGTGCCGTGTTGTTGCCACTGGTACTGAAGATAGTTTTCAATTGTACATCCTGTAATTACATAGAAAACTTACGATTCCTGATGGTAGCGAAACAATACAACTTTTATCTTGCTGTTCGGGAGAAATTCTGATAATTCTACCACCCTATTCTTGCACCATAAACTGTCTCATCAAATGCGCGTTTCAGTGGCAGAAACGTGTAGACGACTGAATTTGTTTCAAAGGAGTCAATGTCAAGGGCGTAACTTTTCCTTATTAGGAAACGAATGGTTCAACGCAGCCCACGAAAGATTTAAACCACACCCTGTAAGTCACTCAAACTGTCCCTCTGGGTGTCTGTGGCCAAATAAGTTCATTCCGACTAGAAGGGGTTTTTACTAGACCCTATTCAGCCGATGCATATGACAGACAAAATACTTCAATTCTAAGTGTTCTCAATAGAATGCGATTGATTGGATTCATTTGAAGTTGAAAAGATATAAACTTCAGTTTCGCTATTATCAGATCTCATATGTGAAACATACCCACCGCCCTTGCTGCACTTTGAATTCGAGACCCATCGAATAGGGACGTTGTGTTTTACCAGACAACCAGCCCAAACAGGGCTGACCGGAACTGCCAACTCGTGTTCGTCCAGGCTTCGTCTTCAATGATATTTGGTCAATTATTCTCGGCCGGACATCAACGAAGCGAGAAACAACTGACTACCTGCTAACTAATTGAAAGCCTTCAACCTATTCAAATGTTGCTTGCCAGTTTGGGTGTACTGTTCCAATGAAAACTGTTAGGCTTTATTTTAATTTACACTTAACTCCCTGGTAGTTGTTATTAGTAGTGTGGTATAAATTTCAGTCAATTGTATACAAGCAATATTCGTTTGTAAAAGCATATCGTTCAGTGGACACAAGATGATTTGCCCCTAGATAAATGATTTGTTTTAACCTTTTAGTTGTTTGTTACTTTATCTAAACTTTTATTCGTTAAGTCCTCATTCTTTACCAAGCTCAAAACGCAAATGGTAATTCGGAACATAGAAAACAATGGAAAAAAATCGATTGGTCAGTAATCGAATAACTGAAAGCGAGATAAGCACTCACGGCATTAATGATTTGGATGGAAATACCAACGGTCCGGTGATCACAGATATCAATTGTCCGAGTCCGATCCTTCGACTATCCCGAACGCGACAGTGCAGAAAATCGTAGCGTAGAATGTAGAAGTTACGCTCGGTCAAAATCAGGAGACGTTCGTGCTCGTTGTTCCAGTGATCAATTCTGGGGCAGTGTACGTGGAGGAGAAGTCATCGCAAAACTTTTAGGAAGGAAAAATCAGCTGCTAAAATCAGATTGCAATAAAGTGATTTGAGATCGTTTCAATGGTATAATAGTATGAGGTGGATAATTTCGTTTCCATCATGGCTCCAGTAGAGCCTCCTTATCACGTTTACTTGGAGTTTACGTAGACTTCGTGTAATCTTATTTTTCTACGTCTTTTCACAAACAAAACTACTTGAAAAATTGACGGAGAGTTTTAGATATGATGATGATGATGATGATGATGATGATGATGATGATGATGATGATGATGATGAT
>UZAN01049758.1:0-21528 GCA_900618425.1 Echinostoma caproni
GGTGAAGAGCGTCATTGCCTCTGCAAGTCCAAAGACTTCTTGCTGCAATACCGAAATGCTACACATGCCAACACCATAGAGAGACCAGCGAAACTGTTCAAAGCGAGAAGTTTACGGTCCTCATTACAATGCGTGGACTTCAATGACGTCATGTACTTAGGAGAAAACGATCTGAGACCGGCAAAAGGAAACATTACCGGAAAGATTGGCCAAGCTCTAGTGGAAAGCACAGAACTGACAGACGCCACAGTTCATTGACGCCACGTCGACCAGATTCATTTCAATGAGACTCCTACTTTGTTTGAAGACCCTACAGAAGAGATCAAAGAATGCTCGCCCGGTGATACGCCGTTACCAGGTACAGAAGGCCAAAGGCCGCAGTCCCATACTCCTGGGGCATCTACCAATGAGAATACCCCACTGGCGCTTCAAAGAGCAAGCCAAATCGACGAGGCTCTTTTGAGGGAGGAGAGTTGTGGTGATCCTAGCCTACGGGATGACGCAAACCACGGAGTGATACGTTGCAGTTGATTCAGTCTCCAACCTCACCCTGATTGTTGGAGTAGCAGAGGAAGTAGACGAATTTCGCTAATTAGGCAGCTACATCTTACTCGGTGGACGCATCATGGATGAACTGTCTGCACGCATACAGAATGCTCATTTGGCATTTGCCAGTCTCAATTAATATTAATTTAAGGAACCGTTTTATACACCTTGAAAGTTGGATATTGAGCAACTACCTAAGCACAGTGTGCCATTAATTAAAAAAACGAAATGTATACAGCAATTTGAAGAAATGAAAAGCACACCAGCACCAAAAAACTAATGGCATACTAGGGCATTTGTGATTGTTTTAGTTTAGCATTTTGCGCAGATTTTGTGCAACTAGTACATAGTTTGTAAGAAATCCAGCAATATACTGTACAATAGGACACCTGTAAGCTTCAGTACGTGCTTTTATGACTGGAACGGGTGGATGAGTAAGAAAGACACTGACTAAGAGCAGAATTTTAGGATGGGAAATATCAGATAAAATCTTCTTAGAGAACGTTTTACAGGACTTGAGGTAGTATGCCACCATATGCTGTATCAGATATTCCCGTGGTATAAGACTACGTGCCGATAGAAACTTGAGGGATCGGGAAATGAGTTTGAGGTCCTTGTTCAAAAGATCGGAGAAGATAACAGGGGACCGATAAAGCTACTTGGGCAAAACGTAAACAAAAACAAACCGCCTTATTAGGTGATTTAGGATACAAAGTGATTTAAGAGGTGAAACATAAAACGTGAGACTCCTGACCTTCAGAAAAACGTCATTGATATGGTCAAACCAGGTGAGGTTACGGTTGAAAATAACGCCAAGGTATTTGACAGACGGTTTTCGGTCCATCTGGTCACCGAAAATAGATAAAGACGGGGTGGTATTTGACAACTGATCGTAATTTTTACCTTTCAAAAGGACCAAAATTACGTCATTCCATTGTTGGGGGTTCATACAGAGGTTCCTCTATTGAGACCACTAACATGTCTTTTTTATCTTCATGTATAGAATTCGGAGGGGCCGCGCCCCGTATGAGTGGTTTGAAAAGCTGTGCTTGGGTAGGGCAGTCCGAATATTATATCGTCTGCATGTTTAACAAGAATGGAAGAATTGCTCACTGACATAGTGGAAATGTGGGCGGAAAATAGAAAAGGGGATAAAATAGCGCCTTCTGAGGAGGGCAGGAGTGAAGATGTGCGACCTGTGTAGCTTGTGGACCACTGACGATTGGAGAAATAGTTAGACAGGAGTTCAATCGTAGGAGGTTGAACACCGCCCGAAGACAGGGTAGTGTGGTGAACAAAGCCTGCACGATGGCACCTACCCTGGAGCGGCGCGTTACAGTTTCAGGACATTGGCGATCAATCAAGTTGGAATGTTGACGTCAATAGCACGTGCATAGCTTCTGAATACACATCATTGGCGGATGGTGCCAGCCAATCCAAGACAATGCAGACAGAAGCAAGACTATGCAAGCAGTGCTGAAACCCAATTGGTGGATGCCCAGGTAGCCAATAATCTCCCTTTGTGCATATTATTTAATCACCTTTATTTCTTCCAATACACGAACTACTTACTGCCTGTCCTCTGGCCTTTTCCTCGCGTCTCGTTCCCGTAGGACATTGCGAATCCGTGCCATTGTGGTCCAGTGCTTCTGCGATCCAGTCCGTGATAGCTGATAATTGATTCGGGTCCTGTGGTTCATATTGCGTGATTGGTGTTCCGAATTCCGTGCGTACTACTACCACAATCATTACAGGTAGTTTGTAATATATGTTTATCAATCTAGAAAACATATGCGTACAGCCTTGTTTTTCTTATCCAGGTTGGACAAAACAAAGTGGGAGAGATAAGCAAAGGAATCCAGGGTACCGTGGGAATCGGTGTATATAAACTGGTTTTTGTCAGCCTCATTGAACTGTGTGAATCTGTTTAAATCCGGTAGATTGTGCTTTGCCCATAATCCCGATTTTTCACTGGTCAATCTGAAGCTGTCGCAAGTTGCTCATTTGCTGGAGATATCACTCAGAGTTGGAAACTTGGTGTAAAAGTCTCTGAAGTATGGTACAGCTGTTTCGATTTTGTTAAATCACTCCAACGGCACGAATCAACCAACCCAATCGAGGGTCTCATAAGCAGAAAACGAGCATAATTTACACTGATTTGCGCTGATCAGGCTTTTACGATGTCCATACATTATATAGCACAGCTCTTTTTGGAAGTTTTTGGAGTACTCTTAATGACATCATCCCAGCAGTAACGTAACGAACCTTTATTCCGAATCGACGAGTGGAGTGGTGGACCCGACCTAAGAGGTGACCTGTGACTCCTAAAGTTCCTTCTACATTTTGCTCCTAATAGAACGCGGTTTTTAGATTAACTTTAAGTTACAAGGAGTTCAATTAGAGATGCATTTAATTCCATTCAAATTTCAAGTGTCTCGTTCATACTGGTTCCTTTACCTGGGGTCGCCAACGTATGGCAACTGGTGGTATTTATGACTTGCCACAAGTTTTCCCATTCCCACTTAGTTTTATACCGATAATGCAACTGTTCACTCCAGAGTGAAGTCATAATAAAAACCGCGGTGTAATTCAGTATATGTGTATGTACGAAGTGGTTTGACGGTCGCGTGTACATTTTCTAACCCTTATTGATCGGTCGGTGTCGCTCAATAACGCTGGATTACCACTTTCCGATAATGAGTTTACCTACTGATTAACTGCTCAGTAGACAGTTCAAAGGCCATTCACAGAAAGTGTTATCAAGTTGGTAAAAATGTGAGCCCTATTGCACAAAACCATCGGACCGTCTAAGACTGCGATCGAAAACTTCCAACGCACAGCGAGATGCAATTCCACGATCTGGTTTCGTGAGCGGTGCTCAGCTAAAATGCATTCAAATTCAGTGCCTGTCATCGTCTCTGTTCGATAGCGGCCAACCTGCGATGGGTGGAAGAACGAGAAAGAATGGGAAAGAACTGTGTTTCAATGACTAGATAGGAATTAAATCATAAGGAATACAATGGTATGATTGTTCATGACCCGTTGGTGTCAGTGAAATATAACCCGACATGATTTTTCCCGGGGGTAGGAGGATAAACAAACACAGATTCATGTATGTGGTGGTAAGTTATACGTCCAAGGTGTACCTGGGGATTTGGGGGCGTGTTCGAAGTAGGTAGTAAGCCTATCCCCCCCTCTCGCACCAATGAGAGGTTGAGAAATCTGTAATGTCATCCAGATATCAGTAAGACGCGTAGAAAGTTTATAGGCCTGGTATCGTGAGGTACTACTCACATTTGTAAGTTATACGTAACATAGTTGGTGATTTATTTCGACGATCCAAACTCAACAAGATCACCGAGGGCAAATTGATGAGTCTCAAATACTATTCTTCGATTGTTACATTCTTTACCCGTTGTGCGGTCAGGAACTGCGATGGTATGTTTCTGATGAGATTTCTGTGTTATATATGCCAAACTGATGTCCCATCTCTTATCCTCAATAAGCAACTATCCTCCGCTGCGCACCGCTTTGTGGAATTATAACACTGGTAGCTCTGATAAGGTTAAAGAGACAGCGTTAAAGGATACCGAGACTGCTTGAGATGGTTTCGAGACAACTTGAAATGACACCTTATTGTCTTGAAATGTTATTGGGACATGTTCATTTATTAGCAGGACAACTTCAATTGTAAAATGTATAGCTCAGAATGTATACAAAGACTAATGTTGGACAACTTCGTTCTGGATGCACGGCGGTCGATAGAGGCTCCTGCGATGACCAAGCAGGTTTCGGCGTTTTCGTCTCCTAAGATAAAAGTTGATGTCTGTNCTAGCAGGTTGTGAGATAGGAACGCGTTGAACTTAAGGAATCTTAAACATTAATCTAGTTAGTTTCACAGATTTATGCATGATTAGTTCCGGTGAAGCCGGGTCATTATCAGCAATGCAAGACCGGAAAAATGGAAAGAAATAAAAACGAGCAAGCACTGTTTCATCGTTAATGAGAACCATGATTATTCATCAACAGATAAAAATAAAAAAACAGGCCTTACTCTGCCCACGGCTCAAATAAAATCTGTTGTGTTTTAAAAATAAAAAGCTAGGAAATGCTTGCCGCAACAGATTCATTTGTGGTGACTCTCATTTCTCGGAATCAGACGGACCTGACAGATGGAACGAAAATCGACTGTCCGGAAGAGATAAAAGTGCGCAGATCAAAACGTTCGCAAAACATCATGCGTTGGATGCTTAATCAAGGCTCTCTTTTTATTCACGTGTAGAGTTTTGCTGAATACTGACATCGATCCCTTTTACTCGGTATCAGGCAAGCAAACAATTACCCGTGATTGAGCGTCATCAGTGGGTATAAAGTCATTTGGATTTTTCAGTGGTACCCTAAGCCTATTCACCCATTTTGCTATCAATCTACAAACAGCGGCATACCAAGTATGCAATCTCAGTTTGCTGCTTTGTAATAAAAAGCGATTATAACTCCATAGAGAAGAGCTGATGAAATTGTCAAATAATCAAATAAATCGAAAATACAGTGCGCTACGGGGGAGTTATTTATTACAAATAACAGAAACTTTGCATACATACAACGAATTGTCTCATTTGAAACAAACCTTCAGAATTCCCACAAGCACACAGGACAATTACTGGAAAAGTCCGAAAGTAGATGCACATCTCCAGTGGTTACCATTTTGGACATAGTAATTCGCTCTAAGAGGTGTTTTTCATTTTTGACCGTTGGGAGAAACAGCCAATCACGGTCTTCTGGGCAGTCCAAACGTACTACTCAAAACATAAGGATTTCGATAAGAAACATATGGTGAAAATCTGTAAGTACAATGATTTTACTTGTCCATGCAAAGCTAAATTTGAGATTATTTTCGTATATCAGATATTGTATCAGCCCAACCATTCGTGTCGTTTTCGGTAACAGTAAATACTATCCAACCTACAGGACATCTCTTGAGATAGTGCTCTACGAATATCCGCTAGAATTCTGGTATTTGGTGTCAGAATATGCGTAATATGAAGCCAGTTTTTTTACCACAAATTGTTTTTATTGAATCACTTGTCACATCGTTTAAACTTGAGCTCGATTTGGCATTCGAAAATCTATTTATTAAACAATCTTTACTGAACGGGGATATTGTTGAGGTCTTTTTTCTTTCTTTTATTGAATATATATACAACTTTCAGGAATCGGGGAAACGGTCAATCAAACGGCTGCCATACAACATATAATTGGGAATGTCAGGTGGTAAGATTTGAAAACATCCTCCGGGGTGATAATTTGTGACCTTAACCACTCGGTCACTTATTTGCATCATTATTCAAGCCCATTCCATAGAGAGCCTACGATCGTAATAAGCCATGGAATCGATTGTTGCAAAGGCGGCAAGGGAGAACGGGCCTGAGGATCGAGCCAACGAAGAGATACTTTCGTAGTCCTGCGTGCAACGTGTACGCAGCGCGTACAATATGTGCAGGTACGACTCACCTCCGTCAGACGACTGCTGGTTATCCTCAAACGGGGTGACTCCCCACAGATCGTATTGCATTGTTTTGCTATGACTTGTGCAGGCAACTATGCCCACATTTCAGTCAAAAATGTGCTCACCATTACAATGAGATAAAAATTAAGTCATACTCAATAATGACAAAACTTAAACAGTTAGAATACGAGCCAGATAGATTACCGTTTAATTGCGACCAATGTTTATGCAGGAAGGTAAGCAGCGATGATTGGACCGGATGTTAGCGTGGGAACGGCAAGCACATAGATCGGGATTTAGCGGATGACTGGGGTTGTTGAGTTTCTTATGCGTGAAATTCTCAAAGAAGTAATACGAAAATCACACAATTCTGTTATTAGAGTGCTTAAGGGAATACGAGAAGCACGGCTGGTAATTACCAAACCGCGACGAAGAGTAATGAAATCCTTTTCAAGCAGTTTGGGGAAATAACGGGCGAACAATAAAGTTTGACAGGAAAAACAAATTGATACACAAAAGAACGTGTTTCACTCCAACTTGTCGTTCCTTGCCTATCTGGAAGAATAAGCGACACAGTTTACCAACACAGGTTAGTACATGAGAGGACCACTGTAGATGACTTCCTGTGGTGACTCCTAGGTGTTTGGTGGTGTTCTGGTGGTTGGTGCTGAATTGACGACTGAGGGTCCCAAGGGATACTGGGATCGAAAAAGACGGAAAACGTATTTGAAGCATCCAACTGAAGACCGGTGTGGTTCAAGGATAACCAAACTGTCAGAAAATGATTCTGTTAGATAGGTTTGAAATGGCTTAACATAAGACCACATCATCAGCACATTTAAAGGTCTTTGCTCGCGGGATAGAGGGTAAGTCACTGAAGACTGTTGAAAATAAGTATGGAGAAAACAATGCACGTTGAAGGACCTCAGAATTATTCACTAACGGTTTTGAAATAGCGTCGTTTGCTTTCGTTCTTTGAATTCTTCCTGTGAAATAGCCTTTGAACCACGATATTAAAGTGTGAAGCAACAGAATGACTGGAACATTCGGAGAAGAAGCGATCATGGAACGGAATCAAAAGAGAAAGAATAATCAAGGAAAACACAACGATCAAAGTTTTGGGAACCACCTAAAGATTCGCAAATAAAGTGCATCAGTGAAGAGACGGCATCCATAGTATATCGATTTGGCTTCTACTCAAACTGAAGGGGGTAATGGAGAAAATTATTACTAGACTGCAAGCCAGTGAAGCAGCGCACTCTACCACTTTTAGTCCAGAGGAATTGATGGCAGCGGGATGAAAATGTTTGGATAAAATGCTAGATGAAGATCATTTGAGAGTGGGGTCACTGGTGAACGGTTCTCAAGAATCCGGGAGTGAACATGGGTAAATGAATTTGTTAATAAGAAGTGCGAACATCTCTGTGAATGAATCATTGTCATGTTTGAGCATAGACGAAGATGGACCTTCGGGACCCGCTGAACTAGTGATTTTTGTGGTTTTAAGAAGGTGACAGACCTCTTCATGGGTGACTGAGTCTACGGTTGACAGGCAATCTGTGGGATATGGAGACGGGAGGTTATTTGAAGGGTAAATGAATGCAGCATTAAGGCTGTCCACGGAAATAGTTTTGTTTGTTAAGCGCTTCTTCTGTGTGCACAGCAGTCTGATCCCTTACCATAACCGTCTTCCGTTTCCAGGTAACAGAACTTGTTTGTGAATGAAGCATTCAGTCTTTTGATCTCTACCCTAATTTACAGTGTAAACTGTTTGCCAGTTGTTTTTTGGTGCATCTTGAACGCTACTTCATTTTGTCTTTTAACAGATTTTAGCAGCGGAGAGCATGCTCTCTCTGTGTGAACAAAGGCTGTTTCAATAGGACAGCATAAATTTAAAATCCAATTAGCTGTTTTAGTAAACTGTTCAATAGAACAGAGAGATTTTTGAACGGAAAACCACGAGGAGGTATTGGTAAGAGATGACCTTAGGAGAAGGAGTCTGTCGGCTGAAGCGTTCTGAATTTTCATGTTCACTTGTTTTGTTTGGATAAAAGGAGGGTATGCCAACCGAGAGTAAACGTTTGGTCTGACATAAGAAACAGTGGTCACTAGTGGAGAATGGTGAAGATTTTGTTCGATAAAGTATCTGGTAGTTGGTAGCGAAAGATCAGTTAGGCCGAAAGGAAGTAAACGTTAGGTTGATCTTTGAATAAATTTTAGATATTTAAAATTAAATTATCATCTATTAGGGGAGCAATGAAAGGAATAAATGTATCGTAAAAGGAGCTGATTTCGATTTGTGATCAATAGGGGCGATGTATAGATTGTTAATAATTTNAATCCTGGGTCGACATGAAACATTGAAGCAGTCAGTGCCATAACAAGAGAAGGCAAACAACGCTTCAGACTTGCCGCACCAACTGGAGTTGTTGTAGGTCATCATCCCGCCTCTGGTCTTCCTTTTGCTTCTTTTTCTGTCTTGTCAAAAACTTGTGAAACCAGGTAGATTGACCAGCAAATCCTCTACGTTTTGGTTTAACCACGATTCCTTTATGCATATCACACACGTGTTTATACGCATGCGAAAAGTTAGTAGGTCAATGAGGTCAGCTAATTTGCTAAACAGCGAGCGAGTGTGAACTTACCGATGGGTCAGTATTCATTTTCTCAGGTGCTTTCTGTGCAAGAGTTGTCTGCCACCCGGCACGTTTACCTTCCTTGCCCCAACCAGAAAATCCAGCAAGATGTATGTGAGTTGGTTGACATAGAACAGTAGTAATTATCCTTTAATTTTAGGGAAAAAATCCTGGGATAATCACGTCGAGTGAAGATAGTGCAAAACAAGCAATAAATTTCAATGTGACAGTGAACACCAGACGTAGCCCAGCCAATTGAAGGGCGCACATCGAACATCCATACATCTAACACCTACTGCGGGGAGACATTTGTAGCAGACGATTAAAGGTAAATCGTTTTTTCAAATAAACGATACGTGTCAAAGGAGATATATATGAAATCATTGTTTTCCATTGGCAAAAAAATGATTTTCATGTGAGTAGGGTCTGTGGCCCGCAACAAGCTCACAAAGATGGGTTGTGCTATATCGTGTAAATGGAAAATGAAAAACGGTCTGATCAGCTGCCCGTCGACCGAGTGGGTAGCATGCTTACGTTCTGCCCATTAGGTCCTGAGTTCGATTCCCAGTTGGGTCGATGGATTCGCAGTGCTACTGATGAGACCCAACCAGGTCGAAACAGCTATCCAGTGCTTCCTAGCTTTTCAGTTCACGCTTCATTTACTATGTACACGACGAATTCCCATTTCAAATAATGCTTTTGTACTTACTTTTGAGTCACCAGGTCTTCCGTTGGCCACCGAGCCGGCAACATCATCCAGGGCAGCAAGATTTGACTATTGGGCGTTCGGGGCACGTAGCCGGCATTGTAGCATTTGAGAAAGCTTGTCAATGCAGAGCTGTCGAACCTCAGTCTTGGAAACCCGATCTCTCTGACGTAGGCACCAATGGTAAAGGACCTCAAGCTTCTTCACATCGTGCATTCTTGGCGACCATATTGCTCAACCATAAGTGAGGATGGGGCGTATGGAAACCTGATATATAGGCTTATTTCGCATTATTTCCACGACGGTCTGTGGAGTTGCAGGAAGACTCTACTAGCTCCATCTGCACGAAGTTGGATTTCGTCCTTAGCCTAACCGTTTGGTTTGGTTGTACAACCGAGATACTTAAAAACTTGGGTTGATTCGATTAACTCCCCGTAACTCGAGAGAGGTTGTGTCGCGGTAGAAGTTTCGGCAGAAAATGTCTTGATTTTCGACGTGTGGACCTCCAGGCCAATGGTCTGGGCAAGCCAGTTCATGCGGCTGACAACAGGCTATATAGCATTTCCTACCCCCGATACTCCTCTATACCAACTGTGTGAGAGGCCATGAACACGTCATTCTCAGATGGATAAACTGATGATAAACCACGCAGGATAAATGTCATAAGGTGAGGAGGAAAATGAGTGCAGCTGCTTACCAAAGGGGAAAAAGAGGGTGGTTGTGAGGTTCAAGTGATTTAAAAGTACCTGCGCAGCTTAGAAACCGATTCATTCTGCTAATAATTGATAATAAATGAAGCTCTTTTAATGTTTTTTTGTCTTTCTGAGCCACAACTCGGCAGATGAGCAGCAGCTATGCACCGTGATCTCTCCGTGCAAATGTTTATACGTATACATCCACACCTTGGAGCAGACGCTGGTTACGGTAAACGAGTTCCACGCATGTTTAACACATGTGATCATTCTCGACTGAAGATGGTTGTTGCTGAGTTCAGGACACGCAGTGAAAGCTAAGTGCAGGAACTTATTATACCTTCGAGATTTCATTACTTATTTTATTGAGGAATGAATGGTAACTTATGGTTGGTAATATTTTCATCTTATTTGTTAGTGTAAAGAATCTATTTCCAAATCTTGAGCAATTCCAGCCAAATGATTATGCAATTCACTCGTGAAATTTATAAATATAGACTGTCACCTTTTAGCTTACTATATTCCACACCTGTTCAAATATGTACTTAAATCTTGCCTTTAATGTATTGTGTGAGTTTGTTCCATACATTTTCGCCGGAGCACTGAATAAAAGTTTTGCATTTTTTTTCTTGGTCTCATTTGTAATTCAACAACCGACCTGAAAAAAACTGATTCCATTTTCGTTAGCATAGAACAGTCCTAGTGGACAGAGGCTGTCATTCTGAATTCGAGTAAAACTACGACACCATACGTGAAATGAGGAAAGCGCAGAACGAATGCGGTTTTGCGGAAAAATAATTAAGTTCTTTTCGGTTGAGATCGATAAAATTGTCAGATGCTTTCAGCACAAATAATGTCTCCAGTCACTCCAATGTGATTTCAATGGAGTGGTGGTGAATGTTGACGTTGAACCGAAAGACGTCACAAAATTAACAACCACCAATTCATCTATTTGTCTATGCTGCGTTCTTCATCACGCGATCCAGCTCAGAATCATTGGAGTGATCTGTTTCTTTTATCTATGCCACAGCATCTCAGTGAACATAAATGCAATCTAAATTTTCTAGGGGCTGCCAAATCGAATTCTACACGTAAAACTTCACTGAAGTACTGATGTCTTGCACATACTGGCTGAGTGCGAGGCAAACTAAATTTACTACACGGTGATTTTCTTCCACCTCGGTGAACGTATGATGGAAAATACGATCGAACTATGGAGACATCCATGCACAACTATAAGTGTCAATATCAGACAAGAATTTTTGGCGTCATGTTTTGGGTAGATTGATTGATTGATTCTGATTCTTATTGTTTATTCAGTATCAAGAGTCCCCTCAGCCCATCAGAAAAGTTATCAACCTTTGCTTTTCTAGGTGATATAACTTTAGGACAGAGTCAAGGACCACGTCTTCAAATAAAGGGGGGCCTTTAAATGTGGCCATGCCTTGTTATCGCGGAATATTTCTTCGTGAAGTTACAGTAGAGGAACGCGTGGTCATCACTTTGAATCAACCGTTGTATTCTCAGGGTCAAATGTTGTCCTGCAACGCCATATTTTTGAAATCCGTGCAGTTTTTCGCGCAGAAACATCAGTTTCTTATTTTTGCCCACTCTGTGAGAAATCGCTTTAAACGACTGCAAAACTCTGGTCAAGGACACCATAAAAACACCTTACTGGCTGACGTGTAGCTCTTAGGCGGCGTTCTATTGATAATTTGACTGTTCCGTCTATTATCTCATGCAACATTCGTTCGCTCATGGGAAAACTCGATGATGTCAGGAGCATGATACATCAGAAGGAATGCAAGAATATAGGGGCTATTCTACTCCAGGAAAGCTGGCTACACCCTGATATTGAGGACAATGTCGTGCACCTTGATGGATTTGACATATTCCGAGGCAACCGTAACGTGAATCTCCTTCACAAAGGTGGTGGAGTAGTCACTTTCGTCAACAGGAAATGGTGCAAAAATGTTCGTAAATTGAATTTCTGTTTATTGTAAGCCCCGATTTATCAGTCACTTTCATCATATTACATTAGCGAACATTTGCATCGCTCCTGACACGCCTGTCTCTGATATTCGTCTGTTTTTCGGTATCTTCTCTTCACAACTTATAACTGGTTTAGACCAGTCTTTATGCATTGCTGTTGGTGATTTTAATCGTTTTAATATATCTTTCCTTACAACTTTAGGTTTGACGAATGTTGTAAATTTTCCTACCAGGCTTGGTGTTCAACTTGACGGGATTTTTGTAAATAGGCCCGATATCTTTTTCATTGAGAAGCGGGCTCCCATGGGTGGCTCCGATCATTGCTCTATTTTTTGCACCCTAAGATTTACAGCACCATATGAACCGTTCCACATCCAGAACCATCAGAAGGAGAAGAAGCACTCCTGAAAACTTATCCAAACTTAAAGATATGGTTTCATCTACCGATTTCACTGTCTTTGCCAACGCTGACAACTCTTTCAGTTGTGAGCATCTTACATGTTATCTTAATTTTTGCTATGATCTGTGTTGCCCAGTTGAGACCTTATATATTCGAACTGACAGATTCTCTTCGCCTCTTCTAAAACGGCCTCTTCGTGATAAAGAAAAGGCTTACATGAATGGAAGGCGAGGTGTTGTAAACAATAATCATTATTGATCAAGATGGAAATACAGGTCCTTTTTCGGATATATATCGAAACTCTTATGGGAAACCAGAGCTGCTTTGAAGCAGCTCTGTGGATCACGCAACAGATCTTTTCCGGATGTTGAGGAGCTAAACCGTCAATTCGTAAATGCTACTATAAGGAACTCAACACCATCTTTATTTACATCTACTGGGGACAACCAATCTGTCACCCCTGTGGAAGTCCTGAATGTACTTAAGTCCCTCAAATCTAACAAGGCACATGGCCCTGATTCGTTGTCCCCCGTTCTACTGAAAGAGTGTGCTGAACATATTGCTTCACGTATTTCCGAGTTGTTGAATTTGTGTATGTCATCTGGAAGCATCTCTGATTGTTGGAGAGCTGCTCGGATAACCCTAATTCCCCAAAAAGGATCTTCCAAATATCGATCGATTGCCGGCACATCAGCATTATTGAAAGCTTTCAAAAGAGTCCTTCGTAACCGGCTAACTCTTTTATCTGTCACCCGTGACCCTATTCAGTTTGCATACAAACATCCGCTTTCGACTCTTGATGCTGTGTTGCTCACGTTGTTCACTCCGTTCCATCCTTATTGAATAAAGGGGCTGGCATCGTCCGTTTAACTTTTCTTGATTGTGCTAATGCTTTCGGATCACTTGACCGCTGCATTATCATTCAACGTCTTTCGGATTTGGGTCTGGCACCTAATTTACTGAATGTATTAATTAATTACTTTACTCATCTGTCGCAATACACTTTTTGTAACGGTGAATCTTCCTCCCTGCTAGAAGTTAACTCTGGAGTTTTTCAGGGTGCAATTTTGTCTCCATTTCTTTTTTTTTGTATATTAAGGACCTTCCCATCCCTCCCAACTTTATCGCCTGCAAGTATGCTGGTGACGTGGTGGTCGGCTGTCCCTCGACTGTTCCTGATTGTTTCTGTCAACTTCAAGTTTGTCTAAATAACATTTTTAGTTGGTCGACTTCTCGATCTTTATTGTTAAATGTAGATAAATGTGTGGATGTTTCTTTTAGCCTTAAAACAGGCATACCTTATCCAACCCTTTTGAGTAATCAAACTGTACTTTCTGTTAATGGTAATACCATCCTCAAAGCTAACTCTGTGAAATATCTTGGAGTCACTTTGTCACACAATCTTTCTCGATCCAAACATGCTGAAAATGTTTATATTCGGGTTCGTAGACTGTCCTTCTACGTTTTCAGGCTTAAAAAGCTCAGAGTTCCCTTAAACGTAATTCTTAAATTTGCGACTGCATGCATTCTTCCCCATTGGTTGTACTGCTCCCCCGTATATTTTCCTGGTTTGAAGGAGAAGGACTTTATTCTCTTTTCCAGATCTCTTAAACTTCTTTCTCGTTGCAGCAGCATTTCAAAGACCGTTTTGGTTGACTTTATTGTGAGCAAGCATTTTGATTCATACGATCGACTTATCAGCCATATCCTGTCCAATGAAGAACACTGCCTGCACTCCTATCTCAATAAATCGGTGTCTCATCCGAGTACCCATTCCCAATTTCGGATTCTTTGTGCACGCACCACGCACGCTTTTATCTAATCCGTTTGTTTTACATTTAGTAAATGTATATTTCTTCTTTTTTCCAATGCTTAAAGTTTTCCTCGCTGTAACTTGTCGAAAATGCTGAAAATTCATCCTATCGGGTGCATAAAGCTTTAGTTGACTTGACTTGACTTGAGTATTATCATGCCGCGTGTTTCATTTCCATGCCTTAAAGTATCATGTCATTTCGGGTATAAAATGTAGCATTTGCGCGCAGTATGCGCATAAAACTTGCCCAAAAACTCTCAAATGCACTCTATAAGCTCTATAGTACTCACGAGGATCTTGTGTGGATCTGCGAAAGCAGCAAATAGATCGCTAAAACTGCACTAAAAGACAGACAGAACCCCTCGTCTAACGGTAGTGGTGTGAGATCGTTACGCGCAAGCTCAACCACTCTGAAGTCGCCACCAGGTCAAACAAGTAACGTCACTCAGACCACACTCCTTGCCCAAGAGGCCACATTATTGCTCCCGAAGAAACCACTAGATCACTCGACACCAAAGACTCACATCGTGAGCCCCCAAAGAGCTCACGGTTGCAAGCAATTGAAACCAGTGTCACCACCAAATGAATGAAGGAACATAGCCATCTCTCGTGGCTCAAACACAGTTGTTTATAACAACCGTACTATTGTATAGACACAATACAAACATCGTGTTAAACAAACCACTCAAGAACCAACTCAGCGGCAAGAGCAGAAAATAAGGGTACACTTTGCGCCAAAACACGTCTCCCAGAAAATGTTGCGAACAGAACAGATCCCACCGGGTGAACCAATCCCTCACCTGACCCCACTGCACGACAGTCCCTGGGTGACAACAGTGCGTAAACAACGTCTAACAAAGCTGGGACAGGTAATCTCTAACAACACCAAGAACCAGCTGAGGCCGCAATTCACAAAGAAGGCTACCATGGGCCCAACTACAGAGATAAAAGGTCAGCAGCAAAGCGCTGTACAATGCACCCAAAAGCCAAGAAAAGAGAAGCTCAATAGCTCGCTAGTGAACCCGTCCGCAGCAATCTCTCCATGGCAAAAGGCTCAGAAGTATCCAACCTGCCAGAATAGCTTAAGCTTAAGAGACCCTGAGGAACAAGCTCCCATAAAAATGACTTTCGCTTGCATCTTGCAGCACGGAAACCAATTGGAAAAACTCTCGGTCAAATTACGGAAGCGAATAAGTTAAGTAAAAATATTTCAGTCTGTCTACGAACACATATTGGGCCGGACAGGGAACATTCTGATTACAGCCCCAGAGCCCAACATTCGTGTAACCTCCCAAATGCTCAAAGCGGAAAAAATGTTATTCACAGTGTTCGGAGGAATGAGGGCTTCCACCCTCGCCTGCAGTAGAGGTGAGCACATAGAGTGGATAAACGGACCCCCTGGACAACAACTGCACCATAGCAGTGCGTTCCCTGCTCGTGGTATTCCACTTCTACAAGGAACGGGATTTTGTCCTCTCTAAAGCAGAAGTGATCGCAACAGCAACAGAAACTATTTGCATTGGTCCTAACTCCACCTTGTCGAAGACGCCCGCACCAGAAATCACAGCGAACCCTCCTCGATCACAGATCAAAATCGACCGTCTGCGTACAGACATCCGTGGGCCAGACAGTGGACCTGATCGAACTCTCAGCTTCTCCAGGCCAACCCCAACACCACAGGAGCCAGTTCAGCGTGCAAACTCAGCTAAACTTGACCAAAAACACGTGAGAACTCCTCGGAAGACCACACACAGGAAGCCATAAACGCCCTCTCACTGTAACTCGTCGAAAATGCTGAAAATTCATCCTATCGGGTGCATAATGCTTGACTTGACTTGACTTAACACTGAACAACCAACCAAACAGTCAACCAAACAAACAAACAACCAAAAAATCCAACCAACCAACCCAATGAAGAATGAATCTGCCACTCAAATTGCTCATTTCATCAATCCATCAAAAGACTAAGCGTCAGTTTCTTCTGAGGAAGCTCATCTCATTGTCTTGACGTGAGAGGAAGAATACCAATATCCAGGGTTATTATTCGGTCAATGAAACACTGGCAATTCACATAAGGGAGCTGGCTAAAACCCCTTATTTCAAATCAACCCACAGGAGGTGTGTGAATCACACCCACAACTTTCTGGTTCTGGCAGTTGTCAGCATCTTGGTTGGATATCCTAATGGCGTATTTTCCGATTAACTGGGCGCTGGTTCACACTATATTATATTTTTCACACCATATCAAATCGCCTTACAGGACAAGCTTTGATTAGCCCAAAAGCTCCGGTTGCGAGCCTGAAAAAGAATTCGCCTGTTTCGGCCTGGAAAACCTAATAGAATTCAAATCAAGTGCAGTGTGGACCATTTTTTGTTGCAAAGATTGTTATATCGTGATTTGCTTGGCACACAATTTAGATTCAGATGTCTGAATGAGTCGGCTTTTCGGGAACAAGTATCGCTGTATCGATTACCCTGGCGGTACACTGTCACTTTGATCAGCACTAAAGTAGGAATCTCGTTATCAGTTAGAGTAAGGGAAGGGTTTTGAACTATTTCGTTGGTCTTTGATTCACCCAAAAACGCTGTAGATGATGCGTGAGATATTTCACGAGGTTGAGGCAGTAAAACGTTGTGGGGAACAAATAGGTCGTGTTCAGGGTAAGCAATTTTACCGGGAACCTCTAGGTTGCCCCACACGAAACAAAACCCAATGTACACATTCATTCCTTAAACATTAATGATATGGTATGCTGTAAGATGACTGCATGCAGTGGACCAATTCTACGGATCGAACCCAAATGTCTTACGGTGTCACTTTCATGTATTGGGGCTTGCCATTAGCTTTTTGTTGTGCGTTCCCCCCTCTATTATTGTTAATATCATTATAGTTATTTCCTTACCCTTTAATTATGTTCTTTGGATGGGTAGTATACCACAAGCTTTTTGCTCCACTTAAGATCTTTTCACTAAGCCAGAAGCAAATGGTTTTTACACAGGGTTTTAATGAGGCATGCAGTCGATGCGTTATTGCACAAGCAAATCAAAAAATATGGCTAAGACGAACAAGAAAGCTGTTACAAACTTCCAGCCTAGACTGGAAAGCAATATGAGAAAATGTCTAAAAAAAGAGTTAGCACGCATGCACAAAAGACCCACCGGATGGCTTCTGTCACCTTATCGATCAACTATCAGAATAGATTGATTGATTGAGAGCGTTCACAGAGGACCCGGGAACGGGAGGAATTTTATCTGTTTCGTAACAACCAAGCCCGGTGGTGCTTCGTTGGCTTCAAGAAGAACTTGTATTTAGGTGTGTGTGTGCGTTCATGCATGTGTGTGTTATAGAGAGCGCATGTGAGCATGCACACAAAACAGTACAAATTGATAATGCCACAAATCTTATTACTGCGTCGATCGTACATGTGCACACAAGCTATTCGTATAGAAGATGATGCAAATGTATCCACTACCACCAACGTAGCTGGTAAGCCGGTAGGCATATCTATGTGACCTGATCATATGCAAAAGTCTGTCGCGTTAGTGTTCACTTATATACGGTCAATCCTCGACAGCCGGTTGATGAACGATTCACGTTATTGGCTTATTACTGACAAGCGAGCACCATGCTTCTTCATCTTTGTGCTCGCTGTTCCTGTTGGGTTGGCTTAATCGTTGTCAGCGATGAATCGATCGATATCGATGTGATTGAACCATTCCAGAGTCGTCTGTGTTGTCGAATGCAAATCGTATGCCGAGCTGTAGTCATTTTGGTTCGTCCTGTGTATCAACCCAGGTATCATTCATCCGCTTAACATGTATGCCTCGTTGGAGAGGCTCCGTCCTTCTTCCGATTCATTGATATACACCCCTTTTTTCCCTTCACAACGAATAATTTGGGCGCGCACGATGAAAACACGAACATCGAACCTACCAACTGTAGGATGAGCTCCATTTGCAAGCTGACAGTCGAAGGATTGCTCAAGACCGGTGTCTTTGACACAATCACGTGGTGACACCTGTTCTTGTGCTTCTGTGGAATTCCATGAGATAAATTTCGCGTTGAATATGCAGTAGTTTATTCGTAGAGAGTGAGAGAGGAGTAGGACAAATTCAGAAAAATGTGGTTTAAAAATCGGTGAACAGGCAGACAAGCAGACTATTTCGGGTAAGTCGAACACATAATGATTGCATTGTATAGATCTACAAATCTAACATCCGTATTGATAAATACACTGTAGATTGTTGCATCAGTATTCCCAGAAATTGCGATTAAAAGATTAACTGAAACCGTTCTTTCATATGGGATCAAACTGTGCACAATTCGTCAGATTGTTCAAACATGCGGTGTCTATTTTACATAAGAGTATAGGAGGATTTGATTTAATTTCATGCAGGGAATTCATCGTGTACAGAACAAATGAAGTGTGAACGGATCGGGGGTTAAAAGTTTCATTTGCAGTGTGATTGCTCCGTCGGACTCTTAGCAATCCCAAGTTTAAGAGTTGACGGAGAATTATCACAAAGAAATACCGAATCCCTATTTCCGCTAATGTAGGCTAACGACAAAGCAAAACTATCCCTGCTATTTTCCCAGTGATCTTTGCCTGACCGATTACTTATACCCCCATCTGTCCACTATCTCTACCACATTTTGACTGAAGCAAAGTGTCGGACAAGAAACGATTATCCCATTAAGTACAAGCGCGTATTGGAAATTTGGAGATCAGGTCGCCTGTACTTGTCGCCACTGTGACCAAGAAGTCCAATTACATGATTACCACTAGCAGAGTTTGACCATATTTTTCATCACCGATTTCCCCGTGACCCCCGGGAGAATTGAAACAATTTGCGTTATTTTTCATCGATAGCACATGAACAATTGCTTCATTGTTTGCTGCTGAGTGAGTCTGCAGCTGTCCGAGACCAGATCACACACCCATTGGACAGAGTGAATTGATAACGATGAGATTTTTGGTACGAAATAGACACGAATAGACACGAATCATGTATATATATATATATACATATATATATATATATATATAACGTGACTTTCGTGGAACATAGGGTTGTTCAGGCTATGAGGTTACTACTATTACTACTACTAGTGCTACTGCCACAAATCCACATGACAGTGCTGGAACGAGAAGAGTTATTTATTTGAATAAGATTATCGGATAAAGGTAGGTAAGGTTACATAGAACGAAACATCTAATTGGCAACAAGTTGTTAGTATTTTCGGGATAGTATCTGCATCGGTAATCGCCAGCCTGTATGTCTCTTCTATAGTTGAAAAAGTAAATCCCTTAATCTAATCACGGATTCCATGGGAATCCATGAACCGCTTCTTGGTGCATGCCAACTTCTCAGAAGTGTGAGTAACACCTCATTACACAACAACAACACATTCTACTATTATTACTACAACTACTACTACTACTTCTACTACTGCGTGCATTCGCAAGTCTATAGTCTATCTGAATTCTCTGTCTTCATACTAACACTGTTGTTAGCTTTTCACTTCTTCCTTCTATTCATTCATCTAAATAGACAGGAAAAAGACAGCAATTAAATCTGTCGCATTCAAATGCAAGGTTGTTTCAGCTGAAACTGTTTCTGTGAATTTGGGGGCCTAAGTTACTCTTCCTCCACAATCGATCAATAGCTGGATACTCGTGAAAATGGGGTTAATCTTATCTGTTTCATCGGACGGAGGCGTGTTATTGCAACTGTATTTGTAAGCATGAATTTGGTAAGCGAGGGGGCTGCATTTTAGTCAAAAATGTGCATGATAGAAAAAATAGCAGAATTTTGAAACTGTCAAGAAAGTCTGTCAAAGCCTGTTCTTTGTTAACTGGAACACGTGATAAAAGGAGTATTGTAGAGTTACGATATGTCTATGCCCGAGGCAGCACAACGGTAATGGGATCTAACAGACGGATGAGAATGATAGAAAATTAGTTTGTAGTGTGTGTTGGATCCATAAGAGTCTTTCGTGCAATTTTTCACATATATTCAAATGACGTTCACACAGATTGGTTATAAAATTCTCCAGAGGAATTGAAAAAACGTGGCTAAAGATGGTTAGTGCAATTCAAAGCAATCCGTAGTGTTTGAAATACGTCAAAATCTGTTGATGATATGTTGAACGTAAAAGGTTATCATCGATCGAAACCTCCGGGTATTTGAAACAGATACCGGTCCACAGCCAGGGAAGGAAGGACGTGATCACTTAGTGACATTCGAAACAGTTAGGGAGATTCAGAGAGAGAGAAAAGTAGTAGAGGAATACTGCTGAAAGTTATCGAAGTTTTCAAGAAATTGTAACTGGAGAGGGCCCAACATAAAAGAAATTCGTCAGCGTATTTGAAGGGAGAAGTAGCGGCGTTAGTAAACAACTCGCTGATGTACGTTGGTTTACCCCAGATTTTTTTGCCAATGGTTTGAAGTCCTTTCCATTTAGCTTGATGCACTGAGTTCTCCCAGAGAAGTAAATAATAAGTCACGCTAGCAACTGCTTGGGACAACCGATGCTCTCCAATTTACGAAGAAAGGGGTGAGGAATAGAATCAAATGCAGATGAATGGTTCATAATTGCAGAACGTACTATTTGGCCATCATTTAAAGATTTGGTAATTTTATGTATCCGTAAGGAAAGCGCATTTAGTATGCACCTGTTTGGCTTATAGGTAAACTAAAGAGGGTTATAAGGGACGTCAAAAGAGAACTGGATAACATATTCTGACAAATTTGAAAGCGATAGGACGGAATCGTTTGGCCAGATCAATGGAATTAGATGGTTAGAGAACGGAAAAAGTTTCTATCGATTTTCGGTAGTCTGGGATAGAGCGGGTGTTTCAGTAAGTGTTTAGGGTGATACTATTATTTAACTAAGATAATTGGCTCCATAGCTCAAAAGAGAAAATGAGACCATCGGGATCAACACTAGAAAATATTTGCAAAAGCTTAAAACTTTCTTCTTCTGAAATAGTCTTTACTTCCGCAGCATCATCCAGAGCGTGATGGTGTCTTTGAATGGGCGAATAAATACTGGTTTCACACTGCATAAATCCACTGCACAATCTTGAGCTTTGACTTAGGTCCCACAAGGTAATTTGATTACATTGCGGACGCTGGGTGGCGTTCAACGCATATAATCGGTTGATTCTTATATTTTTGTCGCCTGAAAGAATTTAAAATTGCGGAAGCTATCACACCGCAATATACAAATATA